>JAKSZP010000449.1:0-76828 GCA_022478985.1 Massospora cicadina | reverse complement strand
GGGAATATCCACCAATGGATTGGCAATCTCATCAATAATGTGAAAGTATTATCTGATAATTATTAAGAGTTTAGTTAATTTCCATCATAACTTATATATTGATATTTAATTTGTTTATTTCAATTTAATACACATTATCTTTGGATAGTTATGCTTTTTATATAACCTGTTTAATATTTAAAATAAAATATTCTGTTTTCACAGCTAGTGCCTATAACCTGGCGCAATGGATTATCTTTCAACTGTGTACCCTTTTCATTATATAAATTTAACTTATATCATATGGCCTTTAGTTAGCTTAAACTATGATCCTACTTGTCCTTATGTGATGGAAATTTCTCCATTAGTAAATAACTAGCTAGCTTCTGATTAATCCCCCTATAGTCATAATCACTCTTAATATCCAAATATTATAAAATTTACTATTATTATAAGTTTCATTAAAAGAGATATATATATATATAACTCAAGCAATTGGACGAGCTAAGCCAAGGTACTGCCAAGCATGATATCATTTGAAATTATAGGCGTTATTAGAATTCTTATAGTATATAATTTTATACTTTTGTTTAATAAATTCGTTTTATTAAGTATATAATTGAGCATAGGATTATGCTAAGAGATGATTTGTACTTATAGTATTTTAATCATAAACGCTACAATGATTTAATTTATGATAAAAATTTAGAAATCTACTGCAAAATTAATTATTCAAGTTAAAAATTTTGATGCTAAAGTAAAGATAATTTCATAGTAGATCATGTAAAAATGATTATGTTAAGATAAAGTTATTCTACGTATCATAACTCATATTAAAATAAATTTATCTTGTATCATGCAGGACATAACCAAATGCTTTAGATAACAAAAATATTGATAATGATTTAGCCAAAGCAATTTTATCTTTCTTCTTGACATTACTTTATAAGAAAAATTGTTATAAAATTGAAGTAAACTGAACTTCAACCTCTTGCGTCTGATACTACTCTGATGTCCTCAGATCCCAGCCAGCTACTCCAGTGTGGGGCAGCGGCAAAGCAGACATATGAATTTTCTGCCTGGTGGGAAAACGTTCTCATACTTGTTCATCCAGTCCTACCAAATCCTTGGATTAGTTTTTTGCACCAAAGGTCTCAATGCCGACCTCACTCATAACCAGGTGGTGCCCTGTCATCCTCTGGTGCTCCCCTGTAGTATGCATTTTGTCCTTTAAGTAGACTATGGGAAGTTATTTCATATAATAATAAACAAATCATCAAAATATCACAGGCGATGATGCAGACAGCCAGAATAATAAACTTACACCCTTATAAGGGGTATTTAAACCTTAGTTCTTTTTGCAAAGCCAACGCTGCCACTGCAGCAACCATGCCCCTGGTTTTCCAGGGCACCCCTATCCCCACCACTCAGAGCCATCTCCCAGAAGATACCACTTTGATGGTTCATTTCGCCAGTTTGCCTACTCACTAACTGGCGAAATGAACCATCAAGAGTTAATTGACAGCGTGGCAGTTTATGGCACCAACCCCATCCTGCAATTTTGTGTCCCAAATGGGCTACCCATCTTGCTGGGCCTCAGGCATTTACCATAATATGCCCTAATTCCAGTAAAATTTCCCTGTCAATTCCCCTTCATGCCGTCATCCGTTCTGCCCCTGACCATCTATTCTAGGCCTGTGTTGAGGCTGGGTGGATTATCTTTCCATCCTGTTATAAGTTGGATAATTAAAAAGCAAATGACCCTCTTTTGCAGCTTATGCCAGCTCTGATCCCACTCTACAAGCGGCCAATTTGCAGCCAACCCTGTGACATTTTCTTTCTAGGGTACAATTCTACCCTCTTCTCCCCCAAAGCCTGCTGCTGCTGCAGTTCCTGCGCCAGCCAATCAGGCTAATCTCAACCCAGAACTACAAACACCCCAGATGAACAGAAAGCAGATTTGATTATGTTAAATACTCAGTTTTCTATAATTAACCAGCTAAGCCTCAATCTTATGCTGATGTCCTAATAGTATAACTAGAATCCTTTGGGCTTATTGAATGAAATTACTAACTAGGCTTTTTTATTGCACCATTTAATTTATCCTTAAAGAGTTTTTACACGAAAAATATGATGCCTTATTCCCCCTCGTTTTTATGATCCCCGTACAAATGCCACTACTTTCCAAAGCAACCAACATCTCACTATTGATTTGGCTGACTCTCCTGACTGTTGCCAATCCCAAAGCCGTCGCCAATTCAGTGGTGATGCTTGCAGAGGTATTCATACTCCTGTTATCACATCTAACATATCCCCTCTGGGTAAGAGCAGCATTTTTACTTATATAATGAATTCAACAGGATAATCCAGAACATTGCAGTGGTAGTGTGGAATCCAAAATCCAAAAACATCCACACTAATATTATCAAATTCAATAAGCTCTCTGACGCCCACATCCCAGCTAAAGAATCTCTTTTCTGTATTGGAAGACATATTCAACGTTTCTATTCTATGATATTCCTCCCTTAGATAATATCAAACGCATACTGTTGATGCCCCTATGCGCTTAATCTTCACCTTAGACTGTACCTTGCTCTGGGAAGAGGAAGACGCTACCAAAGGTGAGCCCTCCAATCCCCTTCCCCTCTTTCATAGTTAGAAGTGTTCTCCGCATTCCCACATGGTTAGCTGTGATTTTTATTTGTTTGTGTTTTGAAATGCTAACTTTGGGCATTTAGGTTCGTCAATTAGAAATTTCTATTTTTTAGCTCAGTGAGCAGTCAAATTTCCATCATCAGGTCAACTTACATCTTATAGAAAAATCTGATCCTTTCGTTATTTAAACATAAAGAATTCAAACAAGCATAACATAGGGTTTAGATAGCCTTAAGAGCATCCTGAAGTGATACTTGTACTTGGGATGTTAGTAAAGTAAAGCGCATGAAGACGTTTAATTATTTTAAAAAACAGAATGTATTGAATCATTATAGTATATCAGGCATTAGCCGCACATTGATTGAGACATATGGCACTATCTAGGTTTAATTTTGATGTATTTGTGGAAAATTATCTTGGTTAAAGAGTTTCATTTAATATTTCTTGCATTCTAGTTTTAACTTTAATATTTTAGCCCGTGTATTAATATCTAAAACTTCAATTAGAAAATCTAACTTCTCTTATAATCTCAAATCTATAGTATTTTACATCATGGCCATCTTGGGTCAGTCATAATTTTTTTGATAGTATACTTCCACACCAAAATTTACAGTTTTCGCATTTTTCATATGATGATTACTAACATCTGATAAATAAAAGGTGGTCAAGTCCACCACTAGGCGATTTTTTACCCTCTTTAGTGGTATACAAGACTTTAGAGATGTACTCATTCCTTAAATAATATTGATCAACTAATATGCCCTTTTATGGGGGGTGGAAGGCGAGTTGGTAAGGGCGTACAGCTACCAACCTGAAGGATGTGGGTTTGATTACCGCCCTTCACACATCAATCTGGGTGCCAGCCAAAGGAAGCTATTGGCGGTTAGTAGGTCTAATAACACGAAAACCTTACCCATGATGTAACCAGAAAAATTTGAGTCCCGATCTGGAGGTGGAAAAACTTTCTTCGATGGAGTTGACCCTGTTCAGGTTTCATGTCATTTCTTTCTTTCTTTCGGTAATGCCTGTCCCCTGGTCAGCTTGCCTTGGCTAAATATAACAGAAATATGCCCTTTTATTTTAAGGAATTTCAATTCTCTATGCGACACGTTTTTGCCATCACAACTATCAAAGCCACAAGGGCAATCATAAAATTGGTGTAGTGTTCAACTAAAATCTCCATGCATTGCTAAAACTTTTTTATATAGCATGCTATAAAATTAGGTTTAAAAAATAACCTCTTAAAAGAGCTTTATGAGGAATTGAAAATGATGATTGCGTGCAAAAAATATAATAGAATTTTTCTTTGAAGCAAAAATTTTACTGGAGCATATTATTTTACAATTACTTTTCCTCTTGAGCCTGATTTCGAGCAAATTTTACGAAATTACAAAACTAAAAAGCAATTCTGTAAGCTGCGCCCCATTTCACTGATGTCCATGGTCCCACCGCCTGATGGTTCAGTGTGGGTGTCATGGAAATGGCTGAAGAAGTTTAGACTGGCCTGCCAGTCAGGGTGTGTAAGCACCCAAAAAGCAAGCCAGAATGCCAGAGGCATTGATGACTGAATGATGTTGTATGGAGCTGGGCATTGGGAAATTACGAATTGTTGGTGTAGGACAACCATAAATATGATTCCAAGAATGAACCAAATCAAGGCCGCCCCAGACCCTGGAGGTCTTGCTGCAGGGGGTGGAACCACAGATAAGGTTTCAATAAGTTCACTGGTATCTGGGGCTGGTTTGATTGGGAAGACAAGGGGGTGGATCCTTGCTTAAATATGGTGGACATAAAGCCACAAGATCCCAGTATATTGTTGATGAAAGTTTATAATGACAGAGTTAAATTGCCAGAAGTATCTATCTCGTTGAATCCCATCTTTGATGGTGGGGGCCATAGTGACCATGAGTACTGGTAGAGCCCATCTGGTATATGGACCAACAGGCCACCAGGGAAAAGCCATTTGGAATGCAGCCAGAAGGAAATCAATAAAATCAAAATTGATTAATTTTTGATGCAAAATTTTATTGCAACAGAAAAGGAAGAAAATCAACCAACAATTTCCTCAGTGCGATGCAACAGATTAGTAGTAGTCAATTAATGCAGGAAGCCAGTATTGGGACTCTCAATTTTGACCTAACCAGCAAATAATTCAGGAATGGGGGCAGATAGGTTCACTGGGAACTGACATTAAAGAATTTAGTGGCAGGCGAGTCACTTTTGGTTCAACCTCAAATGTTTGAACCAAGGCTTGGCTATGTTTATGATGGTTGGCACAACAGTGTTTGGCTTGATGAGCAGCAGGTATCCCCAAGGCCACCCCACGTAGGGGTGGTCCCAATTGATTGGGAACAGGTTTGGGATACCCAAAGAGCCCGTGCCAGGTCACTGGGCCATTTTTTCAGTCAAAAGTGTTGCATCAGCTGCAATGCCTGATTTTCCAGAAAGGACCTTCAAACCCTCATCAATGGTGCCCAATGCTATTAACTTCCTTTTAGGGATGATCTTTAACGATTTTGGGAGGGGGGTGATTTTTATGATCATAGTGTTAGCCAAATCAAAACGGCTGGCGATTCCAGTCAATAAATCAGTCTTCATCCCTTTTTGACCACATGAAATCAAACATCAAGCTGATTATCACTTGATTTTGTACCAATCAATCTCATTTTGGCAATCTCTGTGCAGATTTCACTAATAAACTGTAACAGTTCTGCTGAGGTGAGTATGGGCACTGGGGGAGGGATTCAAAGTGGAAGAGCTGTTACCCAGCGCTCATCTACCACATGGGCAAGATTGCCCTGAGTAACGAGTGGTACAGCCACCCTCTTTGGTACCTTCTTACTTGGGAATGGGAAAATGGCCTGATCAATGCCCAGGGGACGTTCCCTGGGACTTACAGTGGGGCAGCAGCGAAACACCACCCAACGTTTTCCATTTGGGGAGAAAACTCGCTCAGACTGGTTTGTCCAGTCCTAACCAGTTCTTAGGTTGGCTCATTCCACCCAAGAATCTAGCCATTCACCTCGCACAATCCCAGGAAGTGCCTCATTGCCCTCTCATCCTGCCCCGCAAACACATGTATTTCAGCTTTTGGGTTAAATATGGGAAGTTGTTCCCATATGTAGACAAACCCATAATTGATTTAGCACAGGCGGTGATGCAAACTGCTAGCTTCATTGATTTTTGCCCCTATAAGGGGTACTTTGACCTCGGGTTCACAAGTAAAGCTGATGCTGCCACTGCAGCAACTGTGCCCCTGGTTTTCCAGGGCACCCCAATTCCAACAACATGCACCTGGCTCCCCACTGACTCCATGATTGTGGTTCAGTTCTCTGGTTTGTCCACTCACCTTCCCCCAGATGCTCTCCATCAGGAGCTGATGGCAGGTTTGGCAGCCTATATCGCTAACCCATCCTACAATTTGTGATCCACAATGGAGCCACACGCCTTTCTGGGCCTCAGGCTTTTGCCATAATCAGCCCTAAATTTACAAATATAGTTGACCAGATCCCCCCACGCTCCTTCATTGCTTCTGCCCCTGACCACTTCATTCTGGGCCTGCGTTAAGGATGGACGGGCCATCTGTAAGTCCTGCTTCAAGTTGGACCACTCAAAGTGGAGTTGCCCCTACCTCGCTACCTCTGCCGCCTCTACAGTCTTGGCCACCAACTCCTCATCTGCCAGACACACTGAATCCTTCTTGGAATGGAGGGCAATCTTACCCCCACCTCTTCCAAAGCTTGCTGCCACTGCGGTATCTACAGTAGCCAATAAGACCCATCCTAAGTATGGAGCCATTAATTCTCCCACCAATCAGGATTCAGCTTAGGCATCAATTTGCTCCTGAGCCCCAACCAAATTGTCGTCCTCATCCATCCATATTGAGGAAAAATCTGGACTTGTATGACTTGAACCCATGGTCCTCATTGGATGAACCTGACGAATCAGGTATGTGATTGAAGACTCCAAAGTCGACATTAGAGAATTTATCCTTACACAATCCCCCATTGAGATCCCTTGGCGCTTTTATGCCCCACACCCAAATGACAATTTGTTATGCACCCAACATCATTTCGCTGTGGCAGCTGCTACCCAACCTGATAAATTTTTCCTCCACAATATTATATTCCAAACAGCGATGAAACTGTCCAAAAATCTCCCCCCTCCCATTCTTGCCCAGACTTGCCACCAGAGAAAAATAACATTCTCCAGCTACAAAACATGCTGCAGATGCCATTCAGAAAGTGGTTGCAGCTTTCTAATTAAAAACAAAAAATAACTCTATAAAACACTGCTTTAGTTTACCAACTTCCTGACATCTGATTACAAGCAGAAAATTGCTTTTCCACTTACTTGAGCGCCATTTATGATGATGATTTCTATGAACAACTGGTCCTCTGCTTTCGCCACCCATCATGCTGATAAACCTACGCCCTTGCTCTCTTCCTTGGCCTGTGCTTTGTATGAGCGGGTACAATTGATGAGCCCCCTGATCCCCCTTCCCCTTATGCCATGGTGGGATAAGTGGCTCGCCGCTGTGCCACCCAGTTGGTTGTTTTTTCCATTTGTGTATCACTGTTCGTTTAGGGCGATTAGTTAAGGTTTTTTGATTTTGTTAGTTTGATGCTTCCGTTTTGGTAATGTCTATCCCCTGGTCAGCATAGCCTAACTAGATTTACAATATTTTACTTTCACAGTTATTTTTATTAATGTTGTGGTTGTATAATTGAAATGTTTTTACACTTTTATGGAAGCTTTGATACAATTTTAAAACTACATATAGTTTCATTTAGATAATATTTTATAATATCTAATTAAATTGTTTTAACGTGTGTAACAAAATATCATAGTAACTTTAGAAAAATACAAGCTAAAATTTAGTAAAATTAAAAAAAAACATGGAAAATGGTTAAGTGTGTCAATTTAAATTAGCGATACATTTTTAGTAAAAGAACTGTATTAGCCTATTTATAAATCATGAACTAATCAATGAAGTAAATCAGCTAGTAACAAATGTACTTCTAAAGTGCTACCACTTGAGAGTAAAGTTTATGTGATAGCTGCTACTAGCTTTTACAAGCTAACAGTGAATTTTAATTTTAATTTCAATATTATATAGGACTACATGACCTGAGACAACAAACTCAAGGGTGGGATGGGCGAGTAAATTGGGAATTTTTTGTAAATTGGGTAGCAAAGGAAGGGGTTCAGTGTTACTTGCACAACCTTGGCATCGCGCCTTGCTGTGGGTCATTGTTTGGCGGACCTAAATTACCTCAGCTAAATGGGCTTTCCATAAACATGTTTGGTGCACCACGGAAATTTCAAAGATGTGTGAAATAGCCCATGACGCAACTTGTGCTGCTGCCTCAATGAAATGGCATCCCTAAACAGCCAGTACCAAAGTTTTTGTCTATACAAGTGCAAAAGTTATTAAAGGTCCTAGCTGGGACAGACCCTTGGGGGCTTGCAGTGGTGGCGACCCAGTTACAATGACTCACCAATAATACTAGAACAAAGATTTGTCTTGTTGTTGTCAAGGTCCTGAATCCTTGACCTGGACTGGGAGAGCAGGTCTTAGTGTGGTGGTTAGTACTTGTGGTTCATAGCTGTGCTAAGTGCACCACTTCCTCTCAGACTCTTAACGTTGTCTTAAACAAAACTTACCCATGATGCAGTGAAACCTCTTTGTTGCACAATATGCACTGCCTGTGCACGGCAACTGAGCACACCCCTAGGCAAAGCAGGCACTTTGCACTCTCCAATGCAGGGTTGTAATCTTGGGGTGGATTAAAGGCTCAAACAATATTCTCCAGGTGGTATTATGGAGCTTATGTGGGTATATTAACCCACAGAAATCCAGAGCTGTGATTGGCTGGATGCATGGGCCCTCAGAATTCGCATTGGCGGGTAGCGCTGGATGCTGATCAAGTTTTAGAGTTTTCATTTTTCGCCCACAGTGCATTTATTGGGTTTTGATTTTGATCCTTGGTGCAATTTCTAAAATTCAATAGATAATGGAGCATTGCCTTGGCCTCTGGCGTCGCATCACATGGCCCTATTAACCCCGGACGTGAACCTAGGTAATTGAATAGGGTGGTAAGGATCCTGGGTTCCCGAAGGCCCAGTTTCTGGCTATTTGGGTTGTTGCTTCAAAGCCCATGGAGGCGGACTCCCTTCCTGTAATGTCAAAACACTGACCCATTTCATTAATATGCTTGCAGCGTTGCGTTCAGGGGCAAATATCCCCTCCCACCTTCAGAAGTTGACCCACTTAATGTGGTGATTCTGGCTGTGGGGAGCATGTGTCCCAGAACCAGGGTTGTAAAATTGATGTGAGTTTTTTTAAAATTGCTAAAGGAAATAGCATGTACATGGTACCAAATTTTTGAGAAGAGCATAGTATTGGCAAGGTGACATTTTCCACCCAGGAATGTCTTCCTGCACTTCCACCTTGCCACTGTCCTTTGTATATCCTTAAGTATCTTTTCTTCCACCTCTTAAGTTGCTATACCCACGCATGTGAGGGAACTTCTAGGTATCTGATGGGTTACTTTAGGTAATGCATCTGAAAGGGGGGTGTGTTAAAACTGAACTTATTACACTTCTTCACGTGGCATGTGTTTGGCTTATCTTTTTGTCCTTTTATTTTTAGGGCCAGGCGCTTAGCATTTGATAACTCCAAAGCTTGTAACTAAGTTTTGTTGAGTTTGTCTTAAAAGGCTTTTTCATATAGGCTTATTATCTTCTCTACTTTTCGAATCTGCCTTGGAAGAGACTCCTACCACACAGTCATCCGCAAAGGCCAAAACCTTAAGTGGGTTTTTACCCTTGCACTCTATACTAAATAACTGTTTCTCCATCACCCATAGGAGGTGCCAATTGTGAGGTTGTAAGGATAGGGATAAGTGGGTCCCTTTGATGAAGGCCTCTTTCAGGTGTAACTGGAGGTGAAATGAATGCTAAACCAAGTGTTAAAATATGGGCACTTGGTGGTTGTTCGCTTCTAGCCCTAGATTTAAAACTGAACAGATTCATGGATACTTGCGTTGATTTGATTGAATTTGATTAACTGGGGCAATAACAGTATGGAGACTAATATTAAAGTTGAATGCCAAAAGTCAGGTTAAGTTTATTGTTTAATTCTAGACAGGTGCTTCTTTGTCTTGAAGATGTTCTTGTACTAGTAGAGAACACTTTCTAAATTCCCTTCTCGCAGAGACAAGTGGAGACTTTTTTAACAACTTAAAGATATCATATTCTTGCAATCTTCTCTTAAGAGTAATGTTAAACAAGTAATGTTAAAACAACTAAGTTATAAGCTTTTTATCTGCTTTTATTAGGGAAAGATTGGGGGTTTTATAATTAAAATCGGCACACAACATTTTGAGCTGTCTGCTGGACCTTATTTGTGCTCCTATGCTGGTTTGATTTCAAGTGTTAGGCAAAGAACCTCGTTGGTTACTGTTGACTTGGGTTTCTTAGGCAGTATAATCATCATCTGTTTGGCAGCCAAACAATTGATATTATGGAATCAAAACCAATTGTTTTGGCTGATGACAATCCTACTCTCTACCTCCGGCATTTGAATGCTTTGGTAGTTTCTGACAGCTCCCCATTCTTTATGCTCAGAACAATTCCCTTTAATTAGACTATTGGGTGTTGTTCCCTCATAAAATTCATACTTAAAATTGGGGATGATGCCTGACAATAATCTCATCAGTCAGCCGCTGTTGCCAATACTATACGATTATAATTTAATTGCTGAATATATTAATTGGTTAGAAAAGGTTGGATTATGTGGTAATTTCAAATTCCAACATATCCCCCCTCTTGATTAGATTAGCCAATGGATGATAGAACCCTCGCAGGATGGAGCCGCCTTAGCTTGCGCTCATATTTGGTTTTTTTATATCTATATGTAATCAGTGGTGTGCAGCGCTATCTGCACTCAACGTCCATATGACCTGCTTGGTTTTGATGACTTTTTATCCATGGTTGCTACCTTTTTCCACCAATTCTCAAGTGCTGTTTCCATGACATCATGCCCCACAAGTCCCATCTTTGCATCCTTGCTAAAAAATCAACTGTTGCACCTGTACAAATCCCATGGTGTGTCTCATTTGCACCGTGCCACATGTACCAACCCCAGGACGGGTTTCAACATCTCATTGATAGGGACTATTCCAGAAGATCTAGTTTAAGCGTGTCCTGATCCTGCCAACGCTTGGGACTCATGCCCATCACTATTTTTCCTTCCTCCATGCTTGGTAAGTGAGAATATTAGTAGATGCATCACTGTTTGAAGAAAATAAAATTATTTTTTATATTTTTATAGTTTTTATTTTACATGCTTCTTTTTTCCAATTATTATTTTCTCCTTTTAGTACAATACTTTAATTTGCGTGGACTCTATTGACTATGTGACCATCATCAATATCCTTGATTGTATAAGCATCATTCGATAACTTGGTGATAATTTCTTATAGTCCCATCCATAAGGCGTCCAACTTATTTTTCCTCCTGAACCCATGGGTATTGAAATAGGCTACCCTACCGCCCACATGGTATTCTTTTAACGTAGGTCATTTCTGGTCATCCACTTTCTTTGCATTTATCTTTCTTTTCATTGCCATTTTGAATACCTGAGATTGTAATTCAATCATGATATTGGCCAGTTGGGATAGATATTGTTAAGACCTCATCCCTAAAGATAGCTTCATTGCTAAGTATAATACTACCAGCAATGCGGCTTTCCATACCCATATAAAAGTTTGAACGTTATTTAACAGTCAATGAATGGTAACTGATAGTATAAGCAAATTTGACCAAACTCAGATATGCTCTCAAGCGGAAGTTTTCCCTGCAAATAATTTTTGTAATCTTAAGGCTAGTGTCATTCACTCTTTCCCTCATTCCATTTGTTTCTGGAGGATTGAGGACAGATACAACACCGCAGGTTCCCATTAATTCATTTAGCCTGGGAATCACATATGAAGTAAAATTGGTTCCTTTGTCACTGAGAATAACTTGGGGATATCCATAATAATAGATCACTTGGTCAAGTGTAAACTTCGCCATAATAATTGCATCTACTTTACTGAGGGCTTTCATTTTGACCCATCAGGTTTAATGACCTATTGCAACAATCATATACTTCACTCCTCCAGTGCTGATACTAAATGGCCCCATAACGTCTATGGATACTGTGTGCCATGCAAAACCAGGGCAAATAGCCAGTACCCTATGACGTCCTTGTGCAGCTTGTGAAGTTGACATTCCACACAACAGGCTAATTAATCCTTAATATTTAATTGATCTATTCCCAGTAATAATACTGGCAAATATGATCCAATGTTTTCTTTAGGCCACTATGGCTGATGAACTTATGAGCAGCTCAAATGATTTCTGCTCATTCTGATGCTTTAAGAAATAGAACCCATTTTCCTTTGATCATTTTATATGATTAATTGCTCTTAAATTTGGTATTTTCTATGGCTTCTGTAATGCATTCTGAATTTCTTGGTAGCTCATCCCTGATATCTCCTTTGATCATCCGTTGAAACAGTGTAATAGCTGATGATAAATTACATGAACAACTGGCAATCAAGACAATCCATCAGCATTCTAAAGTACCGCTCCAGCCCTGTGAATAATTTTGAAATTGTATGCTTGCAGCTTTAGAGCCCATCGTGCCAACCAGCCCTCTGGTTCCTTCAGGTTATGAAGCCAGCACAGGGATGAGTGGCTAGTATGACTTTAAAGTGTGTCCCATGTATGTAGACTCGAAATTGTTTACAGGCATGGATGACCTCCAAAACACTCTCTCTGTCACAGTATAGTTTCTTTCTGCTGGTGACAGGGTTCTGCTCACATAGGCTACTGGATGTTCATCCCCGTTGTCATCTAATTAACTTAGAATGGCTTTAATTGCTGTATATGAGGCATCCGATTGTTATTTAAATTCACAATTAAAATTTGGGTATTTCAACACTGAGCTGCTCATGAGATATTTTCACAGTTTATCAAACGACTTCTGTGCCTCTTCATTCCACATGAATCCCTTTTTTAGAGCCTTGAGTAGGTAGAATAAAGGCTCATCAATTCCAGCAAAGTATTTGATAAGTTGGCAATAGTATCTAACCATCCCCAAAAAGACTTTAAATTCCGAACACTTTTTTTGGATTGATATCCTCTCAATAGCATATAATTTCATGTGTTGCATTTGTAATCCATTATAGTTTATGAAAACCCTAGGTATTTGAGCTCTTTCTAAAAAAAGGCATTTTCTCAACTTAATTTTTAGATTTACTATTGCCAACCGCTTGAAAACTTCCTCCAGGTGCTTTAAATGATCTGAAGGTCCTGCTGAAGATGTTGATATCGTCTAAAAATACTAGCATGCAAGATATCCTAAAATTACTAAGTATTAAATCCATAGCACTCTGGAAAGTCACCGGCATGTTGCATAAACCTTGGGGCATTCTGGTCAACTAAGATAGTCCTTGTGCAGTAATTATTGCAGACTTTTCCTGATCTTCTTTTAGCAAATCGATTTGCAATAGATTGAAATCAGGTCCATAGTTGAAAAGTATTTCGCCTCCCCCAGGTGATCAAGTGTGTCATCAATTTGAGGCAGCTGATAGGATTCTTTTTTAGTAATCTTGTTTAGTCATTGATAGTTGATCACTACTGAGTTTGATCCATCCTTTATTTTTTACCAAAGGATCAGACTTACCCATGGGCATGATGATGGAACAAGTAACCCATGTTACACTAACTAGCTAATTTTATCGCTGACCTCTGCTTCCACTACGCTTGACCTATGATCAGGTCTCATTCTTATTGATGGATATTATCAAGTATCAAATTTTTGAAGTACATTTTTTGTACATCCCAAGTCATGATCATTTTGAGCAAATATCTCACAATATGTTTTTAAATGATTGGATCACACCTCCTGCTGATTATTGGTCAAACCAGCTAGCTGCTCATGAACCACTGATACAATGACACTTTCAGCAACTTCCGCTGGCAATCCCATTTCAGAAAATGATTCAAATATATGAAAGGCATAAAGTTCCTCCATCAGGAATAAGTATAGAAACGCAATGATCTGATTTTTTTCATTTTCATCAGCTTATGTCCCAGATTGGCCAATAATACTCATATCTCTTTGTAACCTGGCATTAAGATCCCTGGTGCCACCCACAGTTTGACCCTCGATTTTTCCCAGGGATTAATAATATCCCCATATAGCTGTTCTGGAAGTTCCATCATTAACCCAGTGTTAACTATGATTTGAGCCCCTGGCAGAATAGTGTTTGTTGAGTTTGTCATTAGAGGTATACATAATTTTGCATAATTTCAATTGGCATTCCTTTCCATTTTCGTCCAACTAATTTATAGTGAATGGGTATAATTCCATCACTAAAAATAAATTTGACAAAATTATTTCTCTTCATCAGCGAAATTTCTCCCTTCCGCTGATACACCAAAGGCAATGTCTGCCCCAACTTTATCATAGTGTTTTCTTTGAAATCACATTTTACCTCACACTTCCTCAATAACTCCGCCCCAATAAATATATCATAATTTGGATTGAACAGAACTATGGCAGGGGCTGACACCATCAGCAATCCAAACTGAATTGATAGCACAATGTAGGCTCCACATGAGATGGTAATGTTTGGTCCAGCCATTCCATACTCATTTCAATGCTCCAAATCCAGAGAGATCATGATATATTTCACTAATTTGGTGGAAACAATGTTTATTGACGCTCCACTATAGTATTGCTCATACTATTATCCTATTGACTAAGAAATTGACATATATACACTATGAGTACTGCAATAAAGTATTTAATGAATGGATAATGGCCTTATTATCCAAATCAAGCGTGTGAATTATTTGAGCGGATAAATCAGGGAATGACTCCTTGATTGCACTGATAGGTAAAGAAATGTTCGCCTCATCCAACTTTGTTTTAACTAAGTCTTCAGGGCTCTTGGCAGATCTAAATGTCTTTGATAACTGTTGTACATAGGGTTGAGCGATATTATTAACAATTTTGGGATTGATTCCTTTCACTTTGGCTCAACTTATCGCGTTAACATCCATGTTAACCCCCTGATGGAGCGGATCTGGTGACTCATATTCAGATATGGGTCAGAGATATTGACTTTCTCATTCATTATATCAGGTTGGACAGGTTTATCAGCAGTACTAGAATGTCCCTGACCTAGACTGCTGATCCTTTTCCCAAATCTAAACCAGGTTCTTGGGTCTGAATGAGATTAATCTTATCTCTCAGCTTTTTGTCCTGACACTAAGCAATTACATGGCCAGAATTCCTACATTGGAAACAGAGGATTGATGATTTGTCTCCTCATTTTTGAACTTTGGGTTTACTTCCCACAACAATTCAACTCTCAGATACATTAAGTGGGTTGCTGAATTTGACAACATTTTGAGCCTTCGTTTATATTACTTTAAAAGTGCAATTGGGAGCATCAAACGTGGCTCCAAGCATCTTCAGATGGTCCACCATCTGAGAGGTCGTTGTTTGAGCTACTAGCGCCGCCAAAATAATCTAATGCAAGTCTCAGTAGGGATGAAGTGCTTTTTGCATGGCTATGCATGCATCAAAGTCAGTCAACACATTCGCTCCTGACAAGATCTGGGCTTCTTGATAAAACTGGTCAGTGAAACTAGCTAGGGTCTCATCTTTACGGAATTGTATACCCATGAACTCTTGTTTACGATTTGCCATCCAAGTAGGGCTTCCAAACTCCAACGTAATGGCTGCTTTTGCTTCTGCATATGACCAGTTGTCCCCATTGAGGCGGATTAGCACCAGATTCTGGCAGTCAGTTGCTAAGACAGTTTTTATGGTCACCACTTTTTGATGGTCCGCATAGCCAAACATGGTCATCTCAAATAGGCGGAAAAACGCTGGGGCATTATCCTGGTGAAAGGTGGGCAATTTTAGCATATTTTTGAAATTCCTTGGTTACTCCACTCATAGAAGATTCTTGATCAACTAATTGAGTAGCCATAGGAGTGGCTTTGGGAGTCATTTCTGACAAAACCAGATAATGGTTTGGGAATATTTTGGGGTGGTGGAGTCTTTCCAACTAGAGTTTTACATGCCTTTTCATTGGCCTCATTTGCCTCAAGTTGCTCAAAATCACATTTGTGTTTTTTTCAACTCCTCAATACACTTTGTCATTTTCACCATCTCCTCATGAAACTGACAAATTCATCTTAAATCTGCTTTCCAAAAGGTTTCTGAAATAAAATTTCATTGACAAGTTTGCCCTCTTTTAGCTTCAAAGAGGCAACTTTTCCACACTGGTCGTTATTCACTGTTCCTACTTGTTTGAGCATCTACTCCGACTTAATCACACGCTCCTCTAAGGTAATAACATATTCTATAGATGCTAAGCTGAGCACATTTTGATTGACACCATGTAGTTCCTCCCAGAGCTTCCAAAGCTCTTTCTTTTAAGACATCGTTGTTTAAATTGTCTTTTGACAACTTAATTACCCCTGTAGTGAGCACTAATTTTTAAAATCTGGGCACTTGGTTGTTGCTCACTTTTGGCCCTAGATTTAAAACTGAACAGATTCATGGATACTTTCATTGATCTGATTGAATTTGATTAACTGGGGCAATAATAGTATGAAGACTATTATTAAAGGTGAATGCCCAAAAGCCACGTTGAATGTATTGTCCAATGCTAGATATGTGCTTCTTCGTCTTGAAGATGTTCTTTTACTGGTAGGGAACACTTTCCAAATTCCTCTTCTTGCAGAGACAAGCGGAGACTTTTTTAACAACTTAAAGATATCTTATTCTTGCACTCTTCTCTTAAGAGTAATATTAAACAACTGATATTAAGACAATTAAGTTTTCAGGGTTTTATCTGCTTTTATTAGGGAATAATTGGGGGTTTTATAGTTAAAATTGGTAAACAACTTTTTAGCTGTCTTCTGGAAATTATTTATACTCTTATGCTGGGTTGACTCTCAAGTGTTAGGCACTGAATCGTTGGGTACAGTTGATTTAAGTTTATTAGGTATCATAATCCTCAGCTGTTCAGCAACCAAACAATTGGTACTAGGGACTTGAAACCAAATTGTTTTGGCTGATGATGATCCTACTCTCTACCTCCGGCGTTTGAACGCTTTGATAGTTTCTGACAGCTCCCCATTTGTTCTGCACTGAATGATTACATATATTTCAACTTTCCGGTGTAGTTCCCTCATCATATTCATAATTAATATCATTAGGAATGATACCCAATGATAATCTCATCAGTTGGCCGCTGTTGCCAATAATATACAATTATAACTTAATTGTCAAATTTATAAATCAGTTAAAAGGTTGGATTATGTGGTCTTCTCTAATTCCAACACCGAGAAGAAGTTTGGACAACAGCTTTTGTTTGCTATTTATGAGATAAAGGGTTAGTGAAGCCTTGTTTTTTATTACTGTTAATTTTTTTTAATCTACTCTGTCATATGTTTTGGCCTGGTCTAGAAAGCAAAGAGCTCCCTTAGATGCTCCTCCCAGTGTATTTGTCACTTAGTGAAAGTTGTTTCAGATGCACTTATATGGGGTAAAACCATGTTGCTGTAGGGCAATGCAATCCTTGGCATTTTCTAAAAGATGCTTAGCCATAATCTTTTCCATTATCTTTATGTTCACGTTGATTAGAGATATTGGGCACCAGTTGTTCAGGTCAGTATTGTCCCCTTTTTTGTGGAGCACTATGGTATAGTCTCTCGCGCCTCCTGGGATCAATATTTTCTCTTGCAGAAATTAGTTAAAGAGGGATAGAATGGCCTCTTTATTGATTCATAGCATGCTATATAGTACTCATAAGGGATGACGTCTGGTCCTGGTGACTTTTTAGTATGGATTCTCACAGAACCTGTGCTAGCACTTCCTCCATTATAGGGGCAGCAAGGTTGGCTAAATACATGGTGTGGTTGGGGGCAAATTTGATGATCTAATACTTAACGGCTTTTTCTGTTGGGACCGCCTTATACAGTTCTGAGTAGTAGGATTGGGTGATGGATGCTACTGCTTCTAAGTTGCTAGTGATTTGGCCTTCATGTGATGAGTTTAGTGAGATTGGCTTTTTTTAAACCTTTTTTTAAGTCAGGTAGAAAAACTTGGATAATTGATTCCCCTTATCATCCCATCTGGCCCCTGCTTAGAGGGCCTCTATGTGCAAGAGAATTGTTTATGTTTATTAACTATAAGTGTCTGTTTCACCCAAACTATAATTCACTGTACTTAGTAGTCACTATGAGGTGAGTATCTTCAGTTGTTTTATATTCTATGAGCTTTAGCAATTTCTGCCATTTCTTTCCTTGTATGACGGGAGGCTGCGTGGGCTGGGGCGGATAAATTTTCTTTTTTAACGTTTGCCACTGCTGTCAAATGGTTTCTAAGTTGGTACATATGGCCAGTACTTCTGTATGTAGTATCGTCTGATCTTCTACATAGACAAGATTAACGTTCTTTGAAAGAATCCTTTTCCAGCGGTAGTGCTTGAGCAATTCTTCCTTTGACTGGATGCTAATTTTCAACATTCTATGTTCTGATAAGTGTAAGTTAATTGTTGCAAAAACTTTGGCTTGTGATACCAACAACGAGGGTATGAATAATAAGTCCGTCTAGAGGCGCTGATTAGTTATTTACCTACTATGTTGGATGCATCAGATTTGGAAAATATAATTTAAGTATGGTTGGGCATCTAGAAGGCCTTTTGTGATCATTAATTGTTGTAATTGGTGTCAGGACCACGGGTGTGATACCACATATCCCATAATATTTTGAGGCCAGGGTACCCAAAGCCCCTTGGTGTTGGAATATACCTTTTGTACTTCTTGATTAAAAAGCCTTTACTCCGGATGCTATGTTTGAAATGGTATTTCCTAATTAATATTGGCTAATTTTTACCTAAAATTGTAAAAAGAATAATATTATACTTATTCGCTTAGAATCAAAATTATAAGGGAGATCATGGAGGTTACCCAGTATATTTCCAAGCGGTCAAAGCTAAGTCTTTAATTATTACAAATTTGGGATCCTGTAGAAGGCTTAGTAAAGCGATTAAATAATATTTTCTCATTGCATAGATCAGTTTTTGACCGAAAATTAGGAGGTTTTATGAAATTTATATTCATCTGAATTAGGCGGGAATTGTCCCCAATTTAAAAGGGCTTAAAATTCGTCTGGGTTTATCCCCAATACTGGCTTCAGCTATTTTGATGGCTCAGGTTTTTCCCATAATCTACCTCATCCAAATTTTTGATTTGGGCAGGAATCCCAATTAGCATTCCTCATGATCTTGGTGCAGGGGGAAAATGGTCGGAGAAAGTGACTATGTATGCAATTGATATTATCCTGAACGACCTCTAAAATTGAGTGTTCATTGCCCCGCTTATAAATGACTTTGTAGGGTTCTTATTAGTTGGTGCCCAATTTGTTGTCATGGCCTCCAGGCTGTTAATGGTAGAAAAGAACTAGGTCACCCAGTTGGAAGGTGTGCAGGAAATCATGCTTATAAAATTGATTAGTTTCTCTACTAATTTGTTTCAGATAGGATTTCAGAAGCCAATACCTGAAGTCAGATAATTTTATTGGCAATACTTCGAATAGTGACTTCAGGGGTTTGTGGGAGGCTTGGTCAAGCATAGCCTTTACTTTAGAAAGCAGACGAAGTTTCTGCTGTACAACGTTTGGAAGGGTGACATATTAGTTATTTGATAGTAACTGATATATAGACCAGAACTGCAATATGCAAATAGTGGGGCAAATGAAGGGGTCAGTCATAGCCATTTTATGGAGGGTTGCAGTTAGAGTACCATTTTCCCGCTCTACCATTCCATTGGGTACAGGATGATAGGGGGTGCAGAATACTTGTGTGGTTCCAAGCAATTTGGATAAATCTTTCACCAGCGTCAAGCAGAAATTTTGCCAGCTATCAGAAAGACTGATGTTAGGGAACCCATGTTGAGCGATAACATAATTATACAAAAATGTGGCGTTAGCCTTTGCCAAAACTGAGGTTAGAGATACTGCTTCAATACACTTAGTTAAAAGGTCCACGGCTAGAAGGAGGAATTGATGACCATTAGAGGCTTGAGGGAGAGGTCCCACAACATTAATGTAATAGTATGAAGGGTTCACAGGGTGGAACCACTGGATTTTGAGATTAGGGATTAGATCCAGTTTGGCTTTTACATACCAGGCGGGACTCTAATACATCCTGGATTGAAACAAGCGTTCCTTCCCAATAACACTGAGTTTTAAGCCGCTGGTCTGTTTTCTAACTTCCCCTATGGCCAATTTACCAATGTCCCTCCAATATGATATCAGTTTGAGCTGAAGGTCATTATAGTGCACCCACTTTTGGATAAAAAATTTCATAATTGCCCATTATTGACTTAAAGATGTGCTGATTTGTTTTGTTAATTCCTTTGGAAGGGCTGGATCGTCCTTCCATAAATGCAATTGCATTGGGAGGTATAGAGTTGTTCCTCTTCAGGATCAGTTAAAGTTAATATGGGAAGCTGAGATAGGATATTTACATTTTGTTATATGAGCCCTGGTCGGTGGATAATAAGAAAAGTCATATTTTTGAAGTTTTAACGCTTATTGGGCCAATCTCCCGTCAGGGTCCTTCATTTGTTTAGCCATTGCAAGGAAGCATGGTCAGTAATTATAGTTAAATTTTTCCCATATAAATAAGATCAGAAATTCTTGATAGCCAGTAGGACCACCAAGAATTCATGTTCTGTAACGCTATAGTTGCGTTCAGTTTTTGATAAGGTCTTGCTATAGTAGGCGCTAGGATGGTCCACTAAAGTTTTGCCATGTTGAGATAGCATAGCTCTGATGCTATATTTCTAGCATCTGTAAAGAGGAGAAAGGGTTTATCAAAATTTGGGTGACTAAGTATTAGAGAGTGGGAGAGAGATGCGTAGCAGGTCAAAGGCCTGCTGTTGTTCTTCCTTCTATTGAAAGCGTATCCTTTTCTTCAGTAGATGCACTAGAGGCTCGGAGATGTCTGCAATGTGGAGGATACACTAATGATAATATCTCACCATCCCTAAGAAACCTTTTACGTCTTGTAGAGATTTAAGAGGGACATCTTAGCAATGCCCAAGCCCCTGTCATCCATTGGGGATATTTTGGTTTTACTTACCTTATGTCCCCAAAAAATCCATCTCACTTTGAAAGAGAATTTTGACGGCTTTAGTTTTAGCCACAATTGCTGTAGCCGCTAAAAGACTTGTCTGAGGTGATATAGATGTTTGGTAAAATTTATCAAAAAATGATAACATTGCTAAGGTAAAATAGCACAAAGGAGTGTTTTAAATCGCCTAGGAGTCCATCCATGGCGTTGGAAGGTAGCAGGGGCGTTACATAGCCCCTTTGGCATTTGAGTGGGTTCAAATAGTCCTTCACTCAAAAGAGAGCACATTATCACAGTTTCTGGTGACAAATTGACTTTCCAGTACCCACTGGCGAGATCCATAGCTAAGAAATAGTGGGGCCCTGACATCAAGCGCAAGGAATCATCTATATGCGGCAATGGATAGCTGTCTTTTCGTGTGATAAATTGAGGTGGCGATAATCCATGACAACATGGTGGCCACCATCCTTCTTCCAAATTATTAAGAGAGGGGAAGCCCATGGGCTTTATAGAGGCACTAGTAAACAAGCCTACAACCTTTGCTGTAACTCTAAGGCCACTAGAGCTTCCTACACTTTGGATTTACATTATGGCTGGGATAAAAATGGAGAATGAGCTTCAGTATCAATTTGGTGAATTACCCCGGATATTTTTCCTTAGTCACTTGGTCTTTAAGAAAATCTATCGCCATACTCCTCAAGGAGGTCTTCAACATTTTGGCATTCATTAGAGGTAAGATTATCTCCAAACCTGCTTTTAAGTAGGGCTATGGTGGGTAGGGGATCAAATCCTAAATCCTGTAATGAGCCAAAGCTCAGATCAGTAATGGTATTTTGAAGCATAGTTTTAAATAAGTAATAGGGGAATGCCAAGGGACTTGGAGGGTATAACTTGTTGAATTCCCTAATAAGATAGAGATAGATTTCCCATAGGCAGGATCCAAGATACCCAGGAAGGTCACCACTTCTTTAATTATAGGGTTTGTGTCCACTTAACTCCAAGATTTGATTAAGAGGGGTGAGAATCTGGATCTCTGTATCCACAATAACTTGTTAATCAGAGGGTATTGTGATAGGGTGGAGGCATCCAGAGGGATCCCCTCTTCTGCATCCACAGCCTCAGGAGGTAACTTAGTTTTGCCTCCTAAGACTTGATATTTGACTTTACAAATAGAAGATGAATATTTGAGAAGGCATTTATGTTTTTTGGGGCATTTTACTTTTGACAGGGAGTTTGAATATTAATGGGAACAAATACCCTAGTAGGGACAGGAATTTTTGGTTGATGAAGTTAAATCCCGCATCAGTTGGAACCCAAAAAAATCATTAGTATTTCATTAAAACGCAATGGCAGGGGCAGTAATTAAAAGTTTCCCAAATCAAAGGGGTAAGGCAGAATATGCTCCTATCGCCTTAGGTGACTGATTACTGGCCGTCCCATATTCATCTTCATAAATCAAGACAGGAGCCAATTTTATCTTTTGTATAAGTTGGGAGGAAATAATGTTAAGTGGGATCTGGTGTCAATTATCTCCAGGACTTTAACCTTATGTATGACTACTCCTTGACTCAAACCACCAAAGATCTGAACTAGGGATTAACAGTGAGTAAACTGTCAAAAAGGATTTGTAGCAAAGCAAGTGGAGAAATTTGCAGCGGCCAAGCTCGTGGCTGTTCAATGCTTTTAGGAGTTTTATCTGACAGTGCTTGGCTTTCCATAGATGAGCTGATCAATATTTTTTGGGGGTAAATGCTAACATAAAAGTAAAAAACCTGAAGATTTTTATTTCCTTGAATAGAAAGAGGTACATCAACTTCTGCAGGCGCAGCCAACACAAGACATCCTGAAGTGCTGGACATAGAGCTAGAGCTAGAACAAGGGTCTTGAGGTCCTTGATTTTCGTCAGCATAGGGAGCCTCTTGCCCTATAGTGACTGATTTTCTGCCGACTTATATTGAAGGAAGCAGTAAAAGCCTACTTTATGGTTGATTCTCTTGCAATGGGTGCAGTATAATTCAGGTGTAGGCGACTTGGGGGTGTAATTTCCAGCAATTGAGGCTGAGGCTTGTTGTTATTATTAAAAACAAGTGGGCCTGTAGGTTTAAGTAGTTCAGCTAGAATCTCAAAAATAGCTTCTTTGATATGGATGAGAGACGTCCAGTCAGAATTCACAGCTTTAAGATAAAAAAGGATGTTAGGCATAGTTTTAAACGCTTGAAAGAAGCAGTGATAGAATCACCTAAAGTAAAACATTTTACTGCAACCAAAGTTTGAGATTCAAGGTAAAAACGGTGAGAAAACTCATCAGCAGTTTCTCCCTGATTAAGGCTTATACCCTAAAAGTTTTCTCTTGGTTGAATAAAGTTAGGTCGCTCCCAAATTTCTAAAGCAAGGCAGTCTTAGCGTCATCAAAGTCTGATAATGCATTAGATGATGTACCATAATGTCATGAGCTACACAAATAAGACAGTTAGTTAAGTGTTTGAGACGTTGGGTTCAGTGGCTTTGTGTATAGAATTTCATAACAAAATAAGAAAGATAAGATGCTCCCCTCGCCTGGGATGTACTTCTCTTTGAACGACTATTTGAATGTACCACTGGGGGGTTAACAGTCTGAATAATATGAACTGACATTCTGTAGACGTTTTCACCTTAGAAGGAAAGATACTACTGGACGTTTTGTAAGGGTGAAGGGCGTCCACTTTGTTTTGTAAGGGGTTAATATTCTAAATTTGAGTCTACCCAATCATGGGCAGCACAAAGGGCCGATTTGGTGGCAATAAGAGGGGATAAATGCCAAATTTTGCTTTTGAGCTTGATAGCTGCATCTTGAAGTTAATTTAGTGCTGCTCAAGGGCGAGAATTTATTGCTCCACCCCATGCATCATAGCGGGTAGATTTGTCAAGAGTTTAAGGCGTTCCTGATCTACGCAGAGATCTGACGCCAAAATTGGTATTGTTAATTTTTTATTTATTTTCTATTTTCCCACTGGTTACTTGGAGTATACCTGACAGGGAGCACTAGTTTTGTTTGGACCACGGGTGTGATACCATATATCTCCTAATGTTTGGAGGCAAGAGGAACTGAAGCTCCTGGGTGTTAGAATATACCTTTTGTGCTTTTCTTGGTCAAAAAAGGCTTTATTCTGGATGCTTCATCTGGTGTGGTATTTCTAAAAAATATTAGCTATTTTTACTTAAAATTGTGAAAAGAAGAGCAGTATATTTATTTGCTTAGAATCAAAATTATAAGGGAGATCAGGGAGGTTACCCAGTTCATTTTCAAGCGATCAAAGCTAAGTCTATAATCATTATAAATTTGGAATTCTGTAGCAGTCTTAGTAAAACAATTAAATGGTATTTGCTCGTCACATAGCTCAGGTTTGAACACCAAGATTAGGAGGCTTTGAGCGATTGATATTCACCTGAATTAGGCGGTGATTATCCCCAATATTATCAGGGCAAGAAATTCATCAGGGATTATCCCCAATACTAGTTCAGCTACTTTGACAGCTTGGATTTGAATCCCATCTTCTACCTCGTATAAACCTTTGATTCAGGAAGGAATTTAACAATTGGCCTATCATATTGGTGGGTATGTGACATTTGGCCATCTGTCATAAATTCCGCCACCCAGCAACTGAAGTAACCTATTTATTTATTTGAGGTAAGCTGACCGGCGGACAGACATTACTGAAACTAAAACTAAACTAAAAACTAACGTAACTAATTGGTTCAAACAAAACGCCACAATTAGCAAATTGAGTGAAACGCTTCTAAAAAACAACCAACCAGGTGGGCAGCAGAAACTGATTATCCCTCCATGGTGGAGGGGGATGGGGGGGTTTAGGCTCATCTTCATCAGAATCTTCTTCCTCCCATAGTAGAGTGCATGTTATGGCAGACAGTAAGGGCGTTGGGGCATCTGCGGCATATGGTTCGATATCTCTAATAATTGGAATTTCATGGAAATTTTATAGCTAGGTAAAAAGCACAGAGATAATTGGTTAAAGCTTTTTCAGCCTTGATATGGGCGTCTGGGAGTTTAACAAACGTGGCAATGTTGGTTCAGGTAATTTTTGCTTTTGGGTTCCATGCTATAGTTGCCACGTTCTGGATAGAATTGTTAATGTTTTTGTGTAGCTGGTTCACTGTGATTTTACTTTTTGGGGTGAGGGTTGAGGGGATAACAGGAGGTGGAATCACTCCGGTGAGCATCGCCACTGATTTGGCGACAGCTTTAAGAAGGGGATGAAAATCTGGTGTTGCAGCTGCCTCAACTGCAAGCTGATGATCACTGTGAAACGATTCAGCGTTTGGCTGTGAGGTATATAGTTGAGGGAGGTATCTTGCGTCCCATTCTGCATTAATGAACCGCTCAATTTGCAGAGATGGTTCTATGATGAGCTTACCTGATTCTTCAATTTTAGTCAATAACTCCCAAGGTTTTTGGTTGAATTGGATTGGGAATTCAGCATTCTGTTGAGGCTTGATTGATTCATTTGAGGAAGCATGGGATCAAACTGGGATCTAATCCGATGCTTGATTGGAGGAATCATTTGTGGCATTGAGGTGAGGAGGAAGACGATTGTGGCTGTAGGTGCAACTGCAGCTTCCAGTTTTGGGGTGGGGGAGGTAGGATTGTGCCCCATACTGGAACTTGTAGAAGGTGGGCAGTAGATTGGAGGTCAGCGGACAAGTCATCTGATCTGTCAGAAGTGGTTAAGGAGGGTCACTTGCATTTTGAGTGGTTCAACTCAAAACATGATGGACAGATCATCCGCCCACCCTTGATGTGGGCCCAAAATGGATGATCAGGCACTGAGGAATAACGGTGTGAGGGGGAATTGACACGGTGATTTTATTAAATTCAGGGCTGATCATGGCATATGCCCAAGGCCCAGTTTTTCGTGTGGCCCCATTTAGGACCACAAATTGTAAGATGGGGTTGGAGCCTTAGGCTACCAAACCGTCCATCAGCTCCTGGTGGAGCACTTCAGGGGGAGGTGGGTGGGCAAACCATCAAACTGAACCACCAAAGTGGTGTCTTCTGGGAGCTGGGTCCAAGTTGTGGGGAGAGGGGTGCCCTGGAATACCAGGGGCATAGTTGCTGAAATGGCAGTGTCAGCTTCGCAGGTGAACCCAAGGTCAAAAAACCCCTTAAAGGGAAAAAATCTATAAATCTGGTGGGTGTCAATACCGCCTGTGCCATTCCAATAATGGCTTGGTCATGGTATGGGAATAGTTTCCCATATTTGACCCTTAGGCCATCGTGCATTTTGCTCCAAGGGAGTACCAGGGGGCAGTGAGGTACCGCTTGGATACGAGCAAGGTGGGTGTAAAAATTTACTCTAGGATTATTTATTGGCTATCAACCCAGTAACCTTTTTACTGCACAGGTTCAATTTCCTCATGCACTTTGTTGCGTTGTATATAATGTATTAATCAATAATAGTATGGAAACTATTATCCATAGTTAGAGATTGAACTATTATTTGGCCCAACGCTCAGCCAGTATTTCTGATTAAATACTCTTGAAGTTGTACTCATAGGGATTTGTTCCCTATGCTCTTGTCCACCCAATCTCTGTTAAGATACCCCAGTGACAGTCTCTCTCAGCCCAAAACAAAGTCAGCAGCTATCCCTGATTGTGGTTCCTTTGTCTCTAGATCTCAACTCAGATCTTTACTCTTCTCTCTGAGAGTCTTCCAATTATTGCCTTCTGCAATAATATCCTTGAGATAGAACGACACAATAGAAGCTGATAGTCTAACTATACATCAAATTGATAATATAAGTGTAAAGTACTTGTTATCTTAAATCTAGAGTTTTTTATTATGGTAAATTTTAGGAATTATATAGTAGGGGATTCAGCTGTCTAACCCTCAGTTGACACCTCTTCGATGAAACAGAAGCTGTTGCCATTGGATCACCCTTAATTATTTTGGCAGCGATGGTTTCCCCATCGTGGCTAGGATTTTAACGTTGGACATCCTCGAGACCTCAAACAGAAAGAGTCAGAAAACATGTCCCTAACATTTTCCTCTCAATCCAAGCAAACCAACCATAATTGGCTAGCGACCTGCTTAGGTAATGGGACTATTACCCATTATGGAAGGTCACTCACCAACTAAATTGATTCGCTAGTTGCAGGCAGCATCACTCACCTCGCAACTTGCTATTCATTCCCAATCAGTCGGTGATGAAACCTGACTGATCCCAAATGGTACACCTGATAGTTTATCACTATCAGATGCCCCTATTTCGTCTGCCACTCCACCTAATGAGATCTTAGGTATTCATCTGGATCAATCCCCGATGGATATGACCAGGTAAATATCCAAAATTTCCCTGAACGTAGTTCCTACAAAACTCAGGCCAACTGATTTCCAATTCACTTCGCCTTTAGGGAAATTTCCCCTGCGATTCCAGTTAATCTAGCAGGCTGGGAATATGGGAAAAAATCTCAACACATCCCCCTCTTGCCTAGTTTACCAGAAAGAAAAGGAAAGGGGCATGAGAACACTGCTTCAGACACCTGGTCTAATACTTCATTGGATCAAGTGGAGTACACTCATCAATACTCAATGCTGCTCAGGACGACCTTCAACATATATCGTTCTTCCTCTTCCTCCTCACTACCTCCTTCTCAGAGCACGGTCCTCACGACCTTCTATATTGTGGGCTGATCAATTTACTTGTGATGATCTTAGTCCCAGGATCCAGTTTTCCCCCATCAGGGTATATGACCCGTTGTCATATTCAGGATTCTTGGTCCAGCGTCCTTGATTTCCTGATTTTCTCCTCGTCCTAGACAGGAGACTCTTGCCTTCAATTTTTGTTTTGTGGCTTAATTAAGAATACTTATTTCTTATTCGCCCTTGTTATTTTGCTCATAAACTCTTGACTGTAAGTCATTCCTAATTCTTCCCTTGGAGAGCTTATCTCATTAATTTTTGATTAATTTCCCCAAATTTGGAGCTTAATGGATTATAGAGTGCATAATGTTAACTTCTATATAAGTCTGACATCCCCCTCTTGTCCAGCTCATATGTTGAATTCCAAATCTCGCTACCAACAGCCCCTCAATAGTTTGTCTGATCCAGACCTACGTATCTTCCAGCAGATGAGTTGGGATACTTGACAAAACCTCTTTTATGGTCCTTCCAGAACTCATACGCCTAGACTGTTGCAAGCGGCTAATCCTTCTATCAAATTACCTGAAATGGTAACTAATCCCTCTGAAAACAGGCTGGCCATCATTTTAAACAACTCTCAGCCAAGTCTTCCTCTGCAGTCAATTCCAGAGTTGGACTTTGAAACCCTCATGGATTTGTCTCCTTTTGTTGATGCTCTGAACATCATTGTAGTTGCTCCAGAGATTATGCCAGTTGCTCTGGATTGTACGTTCCTGGCCGGGTCAGACCTGCTCCCTGAGTTCCTCTTCCAACTCAGTCAATCTTACAAACCTGCTGTACTGGTTTCTGAGCTCTCAATTGGTAACAGCATACATTTCGAGCTCCTTTAAGCTGAACTCTGGGCCCAAGTCATCATTGCTTTGACATTAGTGCTGAATCCTTCTGTTCTTGATAACCTTTTAGATTGGGATACTGCCGCTTATTCTCTTTGCTTTGCTGGCCAAGTTCTTCAAAGTTGGTCTACGAAGCTTCCAGCATCATCTGGTTTTCACTGATCATTCAGCTTTAGCTTCTGCAAAGCCTGTAGTCGCCGCTTGCAGGATGCAATCCGCTCTCTGAACAGCCATCTCTTCTCCAGAGCTTCCCATTGGTATCTTCCACTGATGGCATTGATAGGGGGCATAATTTGGCATCCCCTGTCGAGTATTCCTTCTTCATTGCCAGCCCACATGTCTGGTGTCCTTGATGAAGCCCATTGGCAGGCACTTAGGACTAATCTTCCAGCTCCTGTGCTGTATTGGGATTACTCAGGGTTATTCGCCAATTGCCTCTTTCTATACTGCTTCTTTCCTCCCCGCTCTGGGGCTTTGCAATTGGCATCTTCCAACATCTCAATTTCCCTTCTCTTAGTCACTTTTTCTCAGGGCTTGGCATTCGTTGAACAAACTTGGTTTTGTGTAGGTCTTGCCCTCGCAAGCGTCCAATCTCATATCAATTTTAATGGGCTGTTTATTCCTACTGCAATCCATCACCCCCCCCCAAGAGGCTACATAGGCGGAATAATCCCCGTACCAAGGATGATTAAAAAATAAAAATTAAAAATATATCAGCTTTTTTATCTATACAGTTTATAATTTTTTTCTCAATATTTTTTATCAATTTTTTATCTTTATTCTTCTTTTTTACTATGGGACTTGACCTTGTTTCGGTTCAGAAGTCCATCTTTTCCCTCAAACTGAGTCCTGGGTACTTAAACCTACCAGTTTTCCGTGGTTTAGAGGTCCTTTTTTGGACATAACCATCTAGATTGGTTCAGAGGTCCTTTTTTTGGACTTGAATACTTATCCATCCATAGTCTCGATGTTTTCCATCGCTTTTCAAAGCACACGTTAGATTTCTTGAGGCTCATCCCCAATTCTTCCTTCAATCATTCTCTGGAATAGCTCATCCACCTGCAGGTATTCCAACTGGACCATTGGCAACTGCAATAAGCCATCCGCATTCTGTGAGAAGCCCCCACTTGGTGGACTATCTCATAATTGTAAGCCTGAAGCTTAAGTGCTCATTGGGTCAGTCGTCCTTCTGGTTCCTTAGATTGTGCAGCCAACGCAGCGAAGAGTGGTCTGTCACCACCTTAAAGTGCATTCTGTGGACATACACCCAAAACTGCTTACATGCATAAATGACTGCAAGGCATTCACGCTCACTCATAATATAGTTCCTCTCAGCGTCTGAGAGTGCAGCTCACATATGCCACTGGATGCTCATCCCCAAGTTTGTCTACTTGGCTCAGTATGGTGCTGATTGCAATCAACAAAGCATCAGTTAGAATGATAAACTCCCAATCAAAATTTGGATATTTCAGAATCGGAATATGTGTTAAGTACTGGCGTAACTCATTGAAGTAGTCCTGGGCCTCTTCATTCCACACGAATTTTTTTTGGATACTTTAATAAATGGAATAATGGCTCAGCTATTCAGGCGAAGTCTCAAATAAATCTTCTATAGTATCTGACCATCCTAAGGAATACTTGGATGTCTTGAACACTCTTTGGTACAGCCATACGCTCTATAGCTGCTATCTTCTGGGTTTGCATCTGTAATCCACTTGAATTGATTACAAATCCCAGGTATTTTAACTCTTTCTTAAAGAAGTGGCACTTCCTTGGCTTGATCTTCAAGTTAGCTGCGGACAGTCTCTTAAAAATTACTTCCAAGTAGTGCAAGTGATCAGTAAACGTTCTACTGAACATATTGATATCATCCAGATATACCAGGACGCACAACAACTTCAGGTCACTTAATATCGCGCCCATGGCCCTCTGGAACGTTGCAGGCGCATTGCAGAGACCCTGGGGCATCCTCGTCGGCTGGTATAACCCCTGCGTGGTAGTAATCGCGCATTTTTTGGTCTTCTTCTGGCAAGGCAATCTGATAATATCCCAAAATTAGATTTATTGCAGAGAAATACTTCACTTCTCCTAAATGATCCAGTGCATCGTCAACCCCTCAGTAGGGGATACAAATCCTTCTTCATAAATTTTTTCAGCCTCCAGTAGTCAATCAACACCCAGTTTGATCCATCCTTCTTCTTCATGATCAAAATTGGACTCACCCAGGGACTTGATGATGGAACTAGAAGCCCATGCTTCACTAGTTTGCTGATCTCATCATCCACTACCATTTCAGCAGCTTTTGATCTTCAGATTGATCTCATCCTTATCAGTAGATTTTCTTTGGTGTTGACCTTGTGATTTATGTCTCATGCACATCCCATATTGTGGTCGTCCTGAGAAAACACTTCCTGTTAAATCTAGAATAGTTCAAGCACCTCTTCCTGCTGGCCTTCCAGAAGATCAGCGAGCTTCTCCCAATCAACCAATAGTTCGATGCTTTTGGCTACCCCAGCTGGTAATCCCATTTCATTGAGAGACCCAAAATCATGGAATTGTCTCAATTCAGCTGTCAGGATCAAATGAATAAATGTAATGATCTGATTACTCTTGATCTTCATTGGTTTTTCACTCAAAGTCACCAGGAGAACTCGAATTTTTCCATAGCCCGGCATTATTATCCCAGGAGCCACCCATGGCTCCACTCTGGACTTCTACCAGGGGCTTCCGACTTCCCCATACAACAGCTCAGGAATCTCCAAAGTCAACCCTGTGTCAACTATTATCTGCGATCTGGCCAGTATGGTCCTTTCTTTCTTGATCCTTAATGGAATTCCCTGGTTTTCTAGGATTTCTTCCAGCATCTCACGTCACTTCCTACCAACTAATTGGTATCAAATCGGTACAATGCTGTCATTGTATATCAGATTAATTAAGTTGTTTCTCTGATTCAATGGAACTTCACCATCCTTCTGGTATACCAGCGGTAACTTCTGACCCAGGATGGTCAACATATTATCCTCAAAGTTACATTTAACTCTGTACTTCTGTAGAAACTCCGTTCCAATTAGGATGTCATAGTTTTGATTTGCCAAAACTATCTCTGGCGCAGATAGCACCAATAACCTGAATCATAGTGGCAGCGCACTATACACTCCACAGGAAACGGTGGTGTTCAGCCCAGCTGTCCTGTATTCTCTCTTATGTTCCAAGTCTGGCGAGACCTTCATCCTCTTTACCAGCTTGGTCAACACAATATTGATGGGCGCACCATTGGCGTCAATCGCCCTCACCCTCACTTGATTCACTTGTATATCTATATAGTATACTCAGAGTATTGTAATATAGTAATTACTGAGTGAATGGCGGCATTAATAGCAGAATCTAGGGTGTGAATATCTTGCGCCAATAATTCAGGAAATGATTCCTTTATCACGCTGAGGGGGATAGACAGATTGGCCTCATCTAAACGGACTTTTGATAACTCTTCAAGATTCTCAGAAGTTTGAATCTTCTCTTCCAGTTGTCAGGCGTACGGCTGGGCAACTTCCTGGATTATCTCAGGGTCAATCTTATCACCACAGCTCTGGTCACGGCATTCACATCCATATTGACCACTTGGTATAGCTGATCCTGCTTGTTGTCTACAAAAGATCACTAATATCTATTTATTCATTCATGATATTGAGAGGAACAGGTTTCTCCGCCGCTCTAGGCTGTTCCTTGTCTAGGCAGCGGGCCCCTTTCCTGAATCCTTGGTGGCTGCTGTCTCCTTGACATGGACCACATTAAACTAAACCTACAGCTTTTTGCAGTGTACGGCGAAATGTCCTTTTACGCCACACTGATAGCAGACCTTCTCTTTCTTGCTTAATCATCTGAATTTTTTGGGCTTATTTTCTGGCACAGTTTGGTTGGTAGCCTCCTTTGCTCTTTCATTTTCCTTCATGGGATTTGGATTTTGACCGAATTTTAACTGAAAATTCTATTTGGGGCATTGAATGTCGCTCCCAAAATTTTCAAGTTGTCTACCATTTGCAATGTAGTTATCTCTATTGCGAACACAGAAGACATCATATGATGCAAATCATGATAGGGACAAAAGGGCCGCTTGCAGTGCGATTATAGCATCAAAGTCGTCCAATAATTTTTGCTTCAGCCAGGATCTGCGACTCCTGGTAAAATCAATATTCAAAGCTAGCAAGAGACTCAATTTTTATGGAATTGAATTCCCATAAATTCTTGCTTGCATTTCAACGTGCAGGTTGGACTCCCAAACTCTTTCATGATGGCCACCTTTGCCTCTGCATACGACCAGCTGTCCTTTTCCAGGTGGGCTAACACTAAGTCTTGACATTCAGTGTCCAGGCAGTTCATGACCGTCATGCCTTTGACGAATTCTGTAGCTGTTCATAGGCATGTTGAACAGTCAGAAAAACTCTGGGGCGTTATCCTGTTGGAATGTTGGCAATTTTGGCGTTGCCCAAATTCCTCCAAGTCATTTCTGGCTGATTCTCTCGGTTTGGCTACTTGCTAACTTGCAGAGTGACTTTGGGCGTCATCTCTGAAATGGCATTAAAAGCGGGAGGCATATTCCTTGAGGTATTTGACTTCCCAAGTATTGTGCAAGGACTTCTCTCTTTGTCATTGCTGGCCATATCAGGCTCACAAGCACATCTGTGAGCTTTAAGTTCCTCCACTAGTTTGATTAATTTCTTTATATTCACACCAAACTTTTTTAAATGAATGTGATCAGCTTCTCGCTCTGCTTTCAGGTATAGGACCTTTCAAACGAGGTCCCCTTCTTTCTTTTTCAACAAGTTTACTTTGTCGAGTAACTTGTTCCCAAAGTTAAAAAATTTCTTTCTCGTTGCAAACACTTTTGCAACCCATTCAATTCAAGACTAAATCTAGTTTGATAATCTCATAGAGGAGGATTAGTCTGCGCCCATGTCTGGGAGCAGTTGGGCAAGCAAGGCAAGAGGAGCAGGCGGAAGGCCCGCGGCCTCTAACTTTTGAAAACGCCCCAGAGAATCTGGCGGAATAGAAAAAAATCTAAAAAAACCGGCGGTCACAATTTCCCCGGAGATACTCATGTGGCAAGCACGATGCAACCAGTACATCAGCACGCCACATTCCCAGCCACTTTTGTCAGTGGAATTTGGAGTCCGTGTGTATCTGGACATCCAAAAAACGGCCCTATGGGAAAAATTTTGTGAAGATGAACACAAAATTTTCCCGACTGCAGTGTACGTTGCACCTCACTCCATGTCACGCGGTTAGCTGGACCTAGGTTTCAAAAAATAGCAGCAGACGAGGCTGCAGCGGTGCACATAGTGGTCAACCTCCCCAAAGGGCAACGGGTCGTCAAAACTAAATGCACCAGATGGACAAAATCAAACCAAATTTTCCTCATATTTGACTTATTGCCTACTACGGTAAAACGTGACATTTTGGAGCAACACCTGAAAGATGGTCTCGCCATATACAGCGAAATACAATCTTTCAAAATGCAATGTTTCACGCTGATGCCACACCTGTGCACCGGCAAAGCCATCACAGTTCTGACCCCAACTGAGGAGATCGCGAAGGACCTAACCCAGATCCTGCACTCCACCTTTATTGACATCGCAGGGCACACCACCCACCCATTCCGGGTAACCGTGGACAGCGCGCCCCCTATTTGCACCCACTGTGATGCGTTTGGCCATAAGGCGCACAAATGCCCCATCAAAGAGGGCGTCATATTCCAAGAGCACCCCTTAGTGGCCATGGCCAGCGGAGAGGCGCACTATGAACCAACTGCAAGTACCAAGGAGGCTTTCCCATGGGGAGCACAAGGCTGCTACCTATTGGTAAAGCCCATATCCCCGCAGGAGCGGAAGAAGGCCAAGCAGGCCCATAGGACCGCGGCCAAGGAAGCGGCCAAGGCCACCACCACCATCCCACACTCACAATGCCAGGAGGACATGGAGACCTTCATGGCGGAAGCAACTTGGGAATCCATCACCCAATCAGATTGGGAGGCCCATGCCAAACGGGCCACTCAATCTGAGGATCTGATGGGAAATTTGATCTCACCCAATCGCTGCACCCAAGCCCCAGTCAAAACTGACTTGGGACCTATCCCAACCAAAAAAAATTTTTTGCCCCACTCGACAGTGCACCGAACTTATCCGCACCACAAAAAATTTGTCCGACGTCAGGAAAACAAAAAGTGAAGGCCAAAGCCAACGCGACTCTTTCTGCAAAAATTAACAAAAACCCCAATAGCGTTGCTGCTAATACCCACACTGCTGTGAAAGCCCGTGGGGACCTGGAAGAGGCTGGTGGGCCTGGGGGCCCACCCCCTCGCACCTAAGGTGTGATGGGGGAAACCTTCACTCTAGGGACGCTGAATATCGCCGGACTCAAGGCCTCCCCGTCCTGGGCTAGGAAACTGAGTTTTTTACAAAACAATTTACCCATGGATATCCTGGCCATCCAGGAGTCCCACTGTCCATGAGGTTCCAAGGAAGCTTGGAAAACAATGCTCCTACCATCCCTATCCTTTTGGTCGAAGCACTGTGGGGTGCTAATTTGGAAAACAATTTTTTCAAATTTACATCTTCAGAAATATTCCTAAATGGCCAAGTGCTCGTTGTCACCTTCTCATGGGCCAATGTTGCACACACAATTGTCAACATTTACGCCCCAAACGGTGCACATGAGCGTCAGGAATTTTTCTTGTTGGTCAAATCCCTCCCGCTACCCCCCAATTCTTTCCTAATTAGTGACATGAACTGTTGGCTAACCTCACCAACAGACCAGTGGCCGCCCTCACCCCACGCCCCACAGGGTCATGTAGAACTATGCGTTCTAAAAGCCACCCTTGGGTTAATGGATGCGCTGCTGTGACATGCCCCACTGCTCGAAAACATGATGCATCCCCACATCCACAACAGCCAATTAAGGTCCATGACCCGCATTGACCTTATTCTAGTGCTGGCGAAATTCCAACCCCACATCTCCTACTTCAAAACAATGAAAATGGAACTCTCCGACCACCGACTGGTCTCAATAACATACCACTTAGCTGTCACAGTTGCAAAGGCCCCACATTGGTGCAAAATCTGCCCCCCAGAGCTCGCGTCGCCAGGATTTTCCATGTGGGTGGAAGAGGCAACTTTGGCAAAATTGTTTGTTGCACCGTTTTGCATGGACCCCATTTCCACATGGGCAACTTTCAAAGAATAAACCATCCGCCACTATCGCCATCTCTCATCCAGACGCTCACGAGCCACATCAGCGGTTATATTGTGCACACTGGCGGAATTGGCCCACTTGGAGTCCAATATTCCAGCCTCAGGATATAGCCCTGCATGGGGCCAGAAGTGGGCGGAGGCAGCTGCCCATCTCAACACACTTGAAAGGCAACACAAACATCAGGTTTTACTCCAATACAGGGCCACACGCATCACTAAAGGTGACAAGTGCACCGCATGCTTCTTCAAGAAATTTTTTGCACCATGCCAGAGCGTGGCCTGCACACAGGTGTGAAGATCAGATAATTCTATTGTGGACACACTGGCTGAAGTGGCAATTGAAATGCAAAGATATTACTCCGAGTTATACTGAGCTGAACCAATTCAGCTGGCCGAAATGGTGGAATTTCTCGACTGAGCTCATATCCGCACCATTTTCCAATACCCGGAAATAATGAATTTAATTACTCTGAACGAATTATGGACTACCATTCGCGGTGCGCCAAACTGAAAATGCCCAGGCCAGATGGCATTCCATATGAGTTCTACAAAAAATATTTTAAATATATATCCCCATTGCTGCTAGCCTCACTCAACCAAAGCCTGTTGGAAATGCGCCTCCTACCAGGAGGACATGAGGCCTTTACGGTCACACTCTTCAAGAAAGGGGGTAGGCTAGACTTAGCCAACTGGCGCCCCATTTCTCTAACAAACACAGACACCAAAATTTTAACCAATAAATGGCTAACCATTTAGGGACTGTAGCATCTGCCACCATCTCCCCAGAACAATTTGGTTTCATCCCCAGAAGGTCGATTTTGGATAATGTGCACTGTGTGGCTAATGTGTGTCAGTCCACAGCCTCTGGGGCACTTGTATTCTTGGACCAACAAAAGGCCTATGATAGAGTATACTGGGAATACCTAAGGGCCTTCCTCCATCAATTCCGCCTACCTCCCCGCTTCATTAACTGGGTGATGCTGCTCACGGAATCTGTAACAATGGCAGTGCGCGGCCCAGGTTTCCTAATGGAAGTAGTCCGTGCTCAAAGGGGCCTGCGACAAGGGGACCCCCTGAGCCCACTCTTATACAACTTCAGCCTTGACCCACTACTGCGAAATGTGAATGCCCAACTCACTGGGGTCCATGTGCCAGGCCAAACCCCAGTCAAGATGATGGCATTTGCAGATGATTGCGTGGTGGGGGTGTCTAATAACAAAGATGCACGCGCGCTTGAAGCCCTCATCCAGGAATATTCCCGGGTAAGCAACGCGGCACTGAACGCCTCCAAAACTGAAATCATCCTCCTTGGTCGGTATCAGAACTGCTGGGCCCCAGCAAGTAGTTCCCAACCCGGCCCATCTGCTCGCCCACGTCCACGCCTTACTAACTCAAAACACACCGCTCCACTGGTGCTCCCCTTTGTGCCACGACCTACCATAGGACCGGTACGCCATCTGGGCGTGTGGTTGGAGGCCGGTGGATACGCGTCAGCAGTAATGGAGTGCCATATACGGGACAACGTGACGAAGCGAATCGCCTCTCTCAGAGCCCACCCTACCACCCTCACTGGCAGGGTTGTTCTTGCCAACTCTATGCTCCTATCCAAAGTCTGGTTCAGAGCCCACGCCATCCCCTTCTCCCCAAGCTTCTTCAAATCCCTGTATGCTTTGCTACAAGGTTGGCTTTGGTCAGGCTGCCCTCCACCAATACGGCTAGAGGTCATGTTTGGCACTCATCATCATGGTGGCATGGGCCTACTTGACTTCAAAGCCCATGCCGCCAAGATCCTGGGCACCTGGATTGCGGCCTTCACTGCTCCTACACTCCCATCCCAACACTGGTCCCGCGCGGCCCACTCCAACTTCTCCTGAGAATTGGGCCTCAACAATCCATCAAACCCCCACTCCCTGATGAAATACCTCGCATCACACACATCAGCCACAGGTCCTCACGGGACCAAAACCCACTACAAATTGAATCCTACTCTCCATGCAAAGCGCAGAGTGGAGAATTCGTATTAGTGGACATACAACCCAAAGAGGCCGCCCCTCTCCTCAGTTCACACAAGAGGTACAGGGGCTACCCATCTATGATGGCGTGATCCCCATTCGACCCCAAGTCCTATCCAGGGTGGACTACCTGGACATGATGGACATCCCTTATTCCACTGAGACCAAAAAGACTATCTGGAAATACGCACACCATCCTCTGTTGCAGCCTCAAGTCCGCTCCCATGTGTGGCACTGCCTGAGGCGGGTGTATCATACAGCTGAGCGCTCTAATGCTTTACACTCATCCTGTGTCGTGTGTGGCCAGTATGGAACGCTGTTTCACCGCCTGGAGAAGTGCCCCACCTCTAAAGTAATATGGCGCGAAGTCCAACGTCTGCTAGGCCAGGAACAACACATCCCTTCAGTCTGTCAAGAGATATGTTTGCTTCATCAATGGCCTCCCCCTCCCACCCTCCCTCCGGGCTCTGGTGGTTGCAATCGCCATGTGGACTATCCACACGATTGTCTTGGAGGCCATCGCTGGATCCATCCCCACCCTCCCTGAAGCTGTCCACAGATTCCGGTCTCATTTGGTGGATCACTTTCAAGCGTGGATATTTGGATATCTCCCACCGCGTCGCCAACAGCTGGTCTCCTCCTGGTTCCCAGTCTGGTTCATCAAATCAGACCACTTCCTCCACACGTGCTCAATAGTGGCTACGTCCCCTACACACGTTCCCTCCCCCTTCCCATAAGTGGCGTTCCCACTGGCAACAAGAGATAGCATCGCTTCTCTGGGGTGCCTCCCATGGTACTAAGTTTTGTCTCATCTGAGTCATATTCGCAAGTGTCCGTCCCATGGTCGTCCTTCCCCACAAATAAATTTAAAATTTAAAATTTAAACTTGTTCCCAAAGTTAGCTACATTCTTTACACCTTCCTCCACCTTAGCGACTCATTCTTCAAGGCTGCAAACTCCCAATGGTCCACTGAGTTTAAGGCATTCTGGTTCACAGTGGCAATCTCGGTCCACAGCTTGTGTAGTTCTTCTTTATACAACATTATAATTGATTCTTTACCCAACTATCCCTTTAGTGAGCACCAACTTGTAAAAACTTACTCTGGAATTGATTCTCAGCGACATTACAATAAATTCTTTACTCAAATACCCCTGTAGTGAGCACTGACTTGTAAAATTTACTCAAGGATTGATTATCAGCTGTCAACCCAGAAACCTTTTTACTGCACAGGTTCAATTCCCTCGTGCATTTCATTGCATTTTAAATAATGTATTAATCAATAATAGTATGGTGACTATTATCTATATTTGGAGATTGAACTATTATTTGGCCCAACGCTCAGCCAGTATTTCTGATTAAATACTCTTGAAGTTGTACTCATAGGGATTTGTTCCCTATGCTCTTGTCCACCCAATCTCTGTTAAGATACCCCAGTGACAGTCTCTCTCAGCCCAAAACAAAGTCAGCAGCTATCCCTGATTGTGGTTCCTTTGTCTCTAGATCCCCACTCAGATCTTTACTCTTCTCTCTGAGAGTCTTCCAATTATTGCCTTCTGCAATAATATCCTTGAGATAGAACGACACAATAGAAGCTGATAGTCTAACTATACATCAAATTGATAATATAACTGTAAAGTACTTGTTATCTTAAATCTAGAGTTTTTTATTATGGTAGATCCTAGGGAATATATATAGTGGGGAATTTCACTATCTAACCCTCAGTTGACACCTCTTCGATGAAACAGCAGCTGTTGCCATTGAATCACCCTTCCTCATCTTGGCAGCAATGGTCTTCCCCATCCTGGCTAGGATTCCGTCATTGGAAATCCTTGAGACCTCAAATAGAAAGAGTTGGAAAACGTGTCCCTAACGTTTTCCTCTCAATCCAAGCTAACCAACCATAATTGGCTAGCGACCTGCTTAGGTAATGGGACTATTACCCATTATGGCAGGTCACTTACCAACTGATTGATTCGCTAGTTACAGGCAGCATCACTCACCTCGCAACTTGCTATTCATTCCCAATCAGTCAGAGATAAAACCTGACCAGTCCTAATTGGTACACCTGATAGTTAATTACTATCAGATGCCCTTATTTTGTTGGCTACTCCACCTAATGAGATCTTAGGTATTCATCTGGATTGATCACCGACAGATACAACCAGGTGAATATCCTAAAATCCCCCAATGTAGTTCCTCTGAAACTTGGGCCAACTGATTTACAATTCACTTCACCTTAGGGAATTTTCCCCTAGCAATTCCAGGTAATCTAGCAGGCTGGGAATATGGGCAAAAATCCCAACAGTGGGCGTCAAGGTCCTTGTGAGGAACAAATCATCCCATGGGTTTGGAATGACTGCGTGAACCAGTCCTAGCACGCTTTCCTGCCAGATGGAAAATGGCGGGGAGTTTTGCCGCTGCCCCACACTGGAGCAGCTGGCGGAGATTCCAAGGACATCGGAGCAAAACTACAAAAAAGATTTGTATTTTTTATATTAATTCATGTAATTTTCTCAGAAAGTCACGCCAAGCAGGAAGAGAAGTTAATGTAATACTTTAGATTTAATATTAAAAGGTTGGGTTTTTATGAGTTTTAACAGTTTCAGAGAATGGGTTAAGAAGTACTTTGAAGTAACCCAAGAAAACCGTTTCTTCTGGAAGGTTCAAGTCAACTTAGCTGATAAGAGACTCTTTCCTGCTGTCTTCTTCAACAAGGGCATATTCTGATGCAGCTTGATATGATTGGTTACCCCAACTGATGACCAGAACTAGAACCCTTCCTTTTCAAAATGAGAATAGTAGTTCGTGATTGTGATAGCAGCTGATGCTTTTATTCTAAATCCACAAAAGCTGTTCCATAATGTTTTCAAAGGGAAAAAGAGCCTGGACCTCTACTTTATTTCCAGTGGTGCACTTACACTACTGTAAGGAAAGCACATCTACCGGAGGGTTTAGCAGGAGCCCTTATTTCTATCCAAGGAATTAGTGAATGTGAGTCCTGCTATGTTGAGAGTCCCAATTGTTAGCAAGCCCAGCACATCTGCTATGACTGCATAGGGCCTGATTGGCCCTGTGCAGCTGAGGTGGCTTGCTTGTATTTGGACCTAGTCTTAGGAATGTCATAATTGGTTTGGGCTGGTGGTGTACTTGATTGCCATTCAGGTGGCCCAGAGTTCCAATATAAGTTCATCGTGCAGTGAGCACCATTGTCCTCCATCCTGTTGAGGACGAGAAACTGTTAGATTGTGAGACGGATTTATTGACTGGTGCTTGAAAAGGGTTGCTCCGTTGTGTACAGGTAGGAAGCTTGCTTTATTCATTTCTGGTTGATAAGCCCACTGCTCACTATCCTGAGACTGCTGGGCTGTCCCAGGTGGGCAATCTATAGAGGTGCACATGTTGTTACTCAGTGTTGCGTTTGGCTGTTACTTAATGAGCTGCCACTTCCTTCTCCTCATTTTTCTTCTTCTTCTTAACCTTCTCCACAGCCTTACTGGCCATTTTCGCTTCTTTATTATGCTCTTGTAGACCATTTAGACACCTATATTAGCCTGTGATCTCCAGAGGCAGGCTGTTAATGCGTACCCCTGATCTGTTTTAATTAGGCTTACTTCACACTTAATAAAATCCTTCACTCACATGTAGCTGAACAGGCATTATTTTTATGCCCTAATTTGTTGCAGTTTGTGCATATGGGCGGGCATTTTTCTGGGCAGACTGAGAAAGGGAGAGATTGGTTCCCCTTTTGGTCTAAGATTTATGCTTTGCATGAATTTGTATTGATGTCGCCCTTTGCAAGCATGCCTGGGCTTATCATTGCTAAAGCCTTGTCTGTAGCCAGATGGGGCAGGTGTAAGTCTTGGGGAATGTCCTTTGGCTCTTGATTGGGTCATCTTCCTGTTCCCGAATAAAAAGACACCAAAGAGGATGGCGGTTCCTCTTATTACTCAGGGCGACCTCGCTCACATAGTAGATGAGCGATGGGTAACAGCTTGTCCACTTTGGATCCCACCCCCAATACCCACACTTACCTCAGTAGAACTGTTGTGGGGAATTAGTGAAATCTGTGCTGAGATTACCGAGTTGAAATTGGTCAGATCTAATTCAGCTGGCAATCTGGCTGATGCCCAAAATTTGAATGGCTGTAAAAGTATGAAGAATAAAATATCGGCCAGATCACCTTACGGTTCCAATTCAATCTCCAGACCATTTTAACAAATATTGGGCGCTATTGATGAGGCTTTGAAGCCCTCAAATAGTAATTTGGGCATTGCGCCCAATGTGCTGCTGTTGACCAAACAAATGGTTAAATGACTGAGCGCAGGCGGGTTGGCCGTCCTGAACCCATTCCCAACCAAATGGACCCGTCCCTATAAGGGATGGCCTTGGGGGATTTCCATCACCTGTTAGGCCAAACGCCATCATGCTAATCGTCGGAAACATAGTTGAGCCCTGGTTCAGACGTTTGAGGTCAAACTAACAGAGACTCAGCCCGCCACCAAATTTTGTGATGCCAGTTCCCAAGAATAAACCCCCCCATTCCCAAACAATTCGCTGGTTAGGCCAAATTTGTGGGTCCCAACCCCATCCTGTCACTACCCAATAAACCACTATTTAATAAGTTGCATGGCACTGAGAAAATTGTTGGTTTATTTTCTTGCTTTCCTTTCCAAATAAATTTTTGCAAAAAAATCAATTTTTTATTTTCCGTTCTGACTGCATCCCAGATGGCATTTCCCTGGTGGTCCATCGCCCCGCACTCTGGGTGGGCTTTACCAATTCTTTTGGTCACCATGGCTCCCTCTATTGCTGATTGGGCCTGGCGAGTCTGACACTTTCGGTTTTACAACCCCGCTCTTAAGAATTTTTGACAACAATACATAGGGATCTTATAACCCTATGTACAACAATGGAAAAAGAGAATCCATCTCCCTATCACCCCCAATGAGTTGGCCTCTCAAGCCAAGAATCTCGTCGAGACTATCCCAGTAATCCCACCTCATGCAGTGAGAGCCACTGAGTTGGGAATGGGTTTGGTGTGGTTTGTCATTAGGATACTCTTACCCTGTTGTTACACCACCACTTCGTGGTATCACATTTCCCAGCTCCATAACAAGTCATACAGTCAGCGATGCCTCTGGCATTATGGCTTGCCTTTTGGATGTTCACACATTCCAACTGGCAGGCTGGTTTAAACTTCTTCTGCCGTTTCCATGACAGCAGGAGGCAATTTTTACCATCATAACTTAAACTAGTTCCCCATATGCGCTCAGGCCACTTGTTAGCGCTGCCTCCAGGTAGTCCCACTTTTCAGTGGTTGTGTGTCCTTCTAGTACCACAAAAATATATATCATCCCAAAAGTAGGTGCGTGTAATTGGGATATCGACTGTAATTTGCTGAGGATCCTTGCCTACCCTCAGATTAGTGTAGGTGACTCCAAAATAAGCTGCTATGGCGGCGTCCGCGGCCTCAGCAGTAGCAAAGCCAAGGTTTAAGGTTCACATTGTGAGTTTTACAGTCAAGCTTAAAGCTTCTTGGAAGCATCCTCAGATAGCCTGACAAATGTTCATATTGTAGAAGTTCTTATAATGCCAAAGTTAATACACCCAACAAAATTGACATGGACTTGGGAAATGAGTGGCTGATGTTTCCAATTTGATGGAAATCTTAGACCATCATGTTAATCACTATTTAGGACATATGAACCGCCTTTTTGCGCTATGGTTAAAGTCTAGCAGCTGATTCTATTGTCCATAATGTTCTCCGTTGTTGCTGCTGAAAAGGTGTATGAGATCAGCGGATTTGATAGCTTTATTGTCCCCTGGTTGGACGTCACAATTAAGACAAATTTTGATTAGTTTAATAAATTTAATCCCCTTTGAACAAAAGTGATGCAGACGGAGAAAGAGAAGCTCTTTTTCTATATAACAGTATAAAAAGTCAATTTATACTGTAAGCATTTTTTAAGTAACAACCTTCTAGCTATCTGTAGGTTTATCAGTTTATTTCTAATCCTTTTGCATATCTCTTTTAATAAAAAAAACTTTCCAAGAGTATGTTCATTTATAAGTGAATTAGATTAATGCTGAGGAAGCTCAAGGTAGATATTATATGTAATATTTCTATTTTTGTTTATTTTCTTTATCTTTAGGTCTTTCTAAATATAAGCTTATGGTTAAACAATCAATTTGCATACCTTAACCTCTTCTAGAGTAGCATAAAATTGAAATCTATATGTATCTATCATATTATTTAATAATCACTAGTAATCAACATATATCTTTTCGTGGTTATTTAAATATTCCTTTAATACACGGAAATTTTTCTTTATATCTAAAGCCAGAGGAGGAAAATATAAGCTGTAAACACTCTATATTGTGTCTTCCAAAAGTAGAGTGGTAATGCTTTTGAACAAAATGTAATAAAAATAAGTAACCATAAAAATACTTTATATATCTCTACCCAAAGAGAGTTTTTATTAGAGCAAGGGCGTAATCTCTTTTATCATTGCTATGATACTAGTACTGCTCCCATATTGGTATTAATGACATCACAAAGTAAATAATATAAATAACTGTTTCTTAACTTTATGAAAATATATAGATAGTAAGAATTAATTAAAATATCTTTTAATATGCCTAAGGGATTGATTAGTTGCAACGTTTCAGAATTCATAATGGTTTTTTAAGAATTTTTGTTGTTGATTACCTGAGGTTTGATATCTGAAAATCATATAATGTAATTATAAAATTAATTATTAGTGTTTTTTTCCCATAACAATAACATTATTTACTACGATTTTATTCAAACAGCAATTTTGATAATCACACAAGAAAGATTGGAGTTTACAACAAATCTCAATTGAACTGGGCAAAAGCCATAACAAGCAATGGGCAAAACGGTGCTCCAAAGGGCTAAAAGCGCCCTGGAGGGGGACCAGGAACCAATGCCGCCAAGAAACCACAAACTGAGTCACCTCCCAAGTTTGTGGAGTTTACCATGAAACAAAACCAGTACATGGAAATCCACTACAACCAAACCCTATTGAAAGTAGAGCACAGGCTCCAAATCTACCTAGGGGTTGAGTCACTGACCTTCTGGCAGAAAAAGTGCGAGGCACAGGCCTCTCTCTTCCCCTATGAAATGTACATGAACATGGAAACGGTACCACATGGATAAAATAAATTTGGGCTTTGAGACTGAAGAAGACACAGATGCCGCTGCAAAAGTATGCGTCAAAGCTGCCCTCCCCAAGGGCAAACAAATTTTGTTCACCATGCATACCAGATGGAACAAAGTGAACACTTTGTTCATCTCTTTCAACTAGCTCCTCACCAAACTCCCCTATAAGCAAATTGAGGAGGAGCTTCAAGTTAGAACTAAACACCATGGAGATATTAAACAATTAGAATTACAAAGATTCCAATTGATGCCAAACCTGTGCACAGGGAAGGCAATCACTGTAATCTACCCAATCTCCAAGGTGGCCAAGAATCTCATAAGGAACCTTCTCGTAGCACAATTTCTCCAAGAAGGGAAGGTGTCAGAACCATTCCATGTCACACTGGAAAATGAATCGCCAATCTGCAACCACTGCACCGCACTAGTGCACAAGGAACATAAATTCCCAGTGAAGGAGGGCTTTATGGCCCCAGATTTTTGTGATGACGCCATGAACGAAAATGACACAGAATTTGGCAAAAATGATAGATGCCAACCACGCATTCTAATGGAGACAGTATGGGAACTACCTCATCATAGACCCAATAACACTAAAAGCACGCAAAATGCTTCAAAAGGCCCACAAATTGGGAAGCGTCAAAGGCGGCAGCCTTGCAGCTCTGCCATTGACCCCAGCAAAATAAGGAAGATATTGAGGAAATCAGCTGAGCCAACTAATCAGAACAGACTGCCCAAGCTGAGGAGGACATGGAGGAAATTATCCAAGTCCCTCAATCAGAGCAGTACGCCCAAAAAGGAAAGTTTTTTAACAATGCGACTGAATTACCAAATGGCATTGATCATGCAAAATCAGCAGAACAATTCGGCTCTACTATGGGCGGAAAAGCGGGACCCAATTCTCCAAAATTGCACCCCAAAACTACAGAACCAAATCAGTGCACCGCACCAATCCACCCAAGGGTCACAAGTGAAGGAATATGCCACAATTTTAAAAAAAAACACAATTTCTGCGAGAAAAAGACACAAGATATGAAATTGGACAATGCCACAGAATATACTGGTCCTATGAAATGAATCAGGACCAGTAACAAGAGCGTTGGGTGTTAGCTGGGAGGCCCTCCCAACTGCTCCTGAGGTGCCACGGGCACCTCAGTAACAATAGGGACGCTAAACATTGCAGGAGCCAGGTCTTACACATCCCAAGCCAAAAAACTGGACTTCCCACAAATTCCCCCTGTATATCTTGGTCATCCAAGAAACCCATTGTCCACAGGAGGAATAGGGATCCTGGTCAGCCAGGGTCTTACCATACCTATCAGTATGGATGACACACTGTGGGGTGGTCGTCATAAAGAAGCAAAAAATTATAAAATATAAACTCCTTATCATATCTGGCTGAATTCTGGTTGCAACAGTTATAAACCAAGAGGAAATAATTTCGACTACAAGCATCTATGAACCATGCACTGCAGGTGAGAGGAAAAAATTTCTCAAAACCATCCCTACATTCTCCCTCCCACCTGAAACCATCCTAATGGGCGACTTCAACTGCTGGGATAACTCCTACACGTGCCAATGGCCTAGTACTAGGGGATATCCACTGGGACACATTGAGTTCCGTGCAAAGAAGGCATCCCTAGGCCTAAACAACACCCTCCACCTGGGTCACCACTCCTTCCCAATATGACCCACCCCAACATACGTGAGGGAATGCTCACATCAATGAGCTGCATTGACTTCATCCTCAAACATAAATACTTTGCTGGAACATTTCCAAATTTGCAACAAAAAATCAATTTTTCTGACCACTGACTCATCTCAGTGCATCTCTCACCAACCAAAATTCCCACACAGGCGTCAACTTGGAGAAAGCTACACCCAGAAAACATTAAATTACCTAAAATATCTTACTGGGTTGAGCATGAGACCACAAACCCAGAATTTACATCCCCACTCATATCAGATCCCATCAAAACCAGGGAAAATTTCAAAAACGAATTAATATATAAAACTTATCACATCGCCTTGCGCAAGTACACCACCAATACAGTCACAATTAGGCGCACCTTGGTGGAGCTGGCCTCCTCGAGCTCAACGTCCCAAAGTCCAGCTACAGCCCCAAATTGGTGAAACAAAAAAGCGGAAATATCAGCTCACCTAAAATGCTCTCATATTCGAAACCCAGCACAGAATTAAGGTATCAAGAAAAGGTAATTTCATAAAAGAAGGAAAAACCTGCTTGACGTACTTTTTTGCCAATTCCACTCCTGCAGCAACCAGTCCACATTCAAATAGGTCCGCAAAGTTGACAGCACTGTGGCAACTACCCAATGGATGTCAAGGCAGAAGTACAACGCTATTACAACAAACTATATCACGACACCCCAATGGACCCTCAAAAAATAAAAATTTATATGCACCGCTGGAATACAAAGTGCACCGCCGGACTACAACCTCCTTAATATAATAACAAAGGAGGAACTCTGAGACACAGTCTGAGGAGCACCTATTAGGAAATGCCCAGGACCTGATGAGATACCCTACGAAATTTATAAGAAATACTTCAAGAAAATCGCCCCTTCCTTTTAGCATCCATGAACCAATATCTTCTGGAGACACGTCTCCTACCTGGCGGCCAGGACTCCTATGTCAAAACCCTGTACAAAAGTGTGACAAAATGAACCTGGACAATTGGCGCCCAATTGCACTCTCTAACACAGATATAAAGCTGCTCAAAAATTTTAGCATCCAGATTAGGCAAAATAGCCTCCAACATCCTATCACCCAATCAATTTGGGTTATACCAGGGCGTTCAATCTGGACCAATATACACACAGTTGTCATCATATGCAATCCAAAGCATATGGAGCCCCGGTATTCCTAGACCAGGAGAATGCATACAACTGCGTTAGCTGGCCGTACCTGGAGGAATGCCTGAACGCCCTCAATCTCCTACCCAGACTCATAGACTTGGCGATGCTCCTCACAGAATTAGCATCCACAGCTGTATGCGGCCCAGGATTTCTAACCAACAAGATCACACCACGCAGAGGGCTTAAATAAGGGGACCCCCTCATCCCACTGCTGCACAACTTCAGCTTTCATCCACTCCTTCACGTTTCTGACTCACGCCTCATGGGCATAACTTCACTAGGCCAGTCACTAGTTAAGATATTAGCTTTTGCAGATGACTGCGTAACAAATATAGCTAACAATAATAATGCCGCCAACTGGAACGCACACTAGAGTAATACTCTACTGTGAGCAATGCATCGCTCAACAAAAGGAAAATGGAAATAATCCTTCTAGGCAAGTACATCAGCAACTGGGCTACAACACCCACACCTCACAGCCCCATACGAAGGAACAACCCACTCATCTTATCCTTTTCATCACCTCTCTCAACCAATCCTGTCCACCACCTTTAGTCCTGTCTGGAGACAGGAGGGTACGCCAACAAAACAATGGAAAACAACCTACTACATCTGATGATCAACCGAATAGCCTCCCTTAAGTAAAAATCCCAGGACTAACAGGGCGAGTACAATTGCCTACTCAATCATCCTCCTAATGGTAAGGTTCCCCGCACACGCAATAACTTTCTCACAGCCTTCATGTCCTCAATCTGCGCACTAATTCAGGGCTGGATGTGGCCTGGGACCTGGCCACCTGTATGGGTGGAAACACTCTTTGGCTCACGCTCCAGTGAAGGCATGAGCCTAATGGACTTTGAGGATAAGCCAACCAAATACTGGGAACCTGGATAAAGGAAGTTCTTGCCCCATACCTCCCGCAACAACACTGGTCATTAGCAGCGAGGGCCAACTTTGCACAGGCGCCAAAACTATCAAACCCACACAACCCATCCAGCCTGCTCACATACCTCAAAAACCACCCCACTGCAGTGGGACCTCAAGGAACTCCCCCACACTTTAAACAACTCCTCTTCACCATTTGGCACATGGGGTGGTCAGTAACACTTATAGGCACTAATTAGGGAAGGGGAAGACCCAGATCCCTTTTTACGCTAAAGAGTCCAGATGGCAACTCACAGAGGGACATTCACGATGGGACCCCAGACATAGCAAGAATGACTACCTGGACGCTCTAGACATCCCATATGACCTCACACAGCTGAAGGTAATATGGAGGTTGACACACTATCCGCTCCTCATTCCAAGGGTAAGAGCTTAAACCTGGCGCTGCCTTAGAAGAACCTACAGTACCGCAGATCATGCCAACTCTATCCATGTGGAGTGCGCAGTGTGTGGAGGAAATGGCAACCTACACCACCACCTCAAAGCATGCCCCCATTAAGAGCCATATGGCGGGAAGTTGCTCGCCTGCTTAGGATCCAGAATAACTAGGAATTTTCCATCTCCAGGAGCCTCCTCGCACTCTAGATCAAATCCCCAATACTACCTACCATACACTCCCTAATAATAACAATCGCAATGTGGAAATTACACCATTTCTTTGGATGCATTCAGGGGTACCATACCAACCATCTGTGGGACAATCAGTAGATTCCATATCCACCTACTGGAACACTTCCAAGCCTGGCTTTATGGCTACATGAAGCTGAGGCAGCAAAGATTTTAGTCATTATTCCAAGTGTGGTTTCTACACATGGAGCCCTTCCTACACACCTGCTCCATAACAGGGAAAACCCCCTCAGAGTAGAGTACCAACACTCCCCCACACCTGTCAGTACCGCTGGCAACAGGGGTAGCTCGTCTACCCTTGGGGTGCCCAATTCAGTTCCATTTCGCCTTCCCCTTTCCCTATGTTCTTTTCAGTAGTTCCTGTCCCCTGGTCAGCTTGCCTAGGTTAAATAAATTAATTATTAGCTTCATATTGTTTTCTCTTAAGACGTATGTGAACTCTCAGCACCAAAGATTACTAAATTTTTATTAATTTTATTATAATAATCTTAATGTATTTTTCTTTAAATTAAAAGAAAGGTTTGGCGTTTGTGTCTAAAAACTGTAATCTGTAAATTTATAAAAAAATGTATCGATTTAATTTGGAGTTAATGAATCCATAGATGGTAATAACTCTTATGAAAGTTATGAAGAAACCTTTGTCTTCTTATTGATATAAAAAATTACATTGATTACATTTCAGCTAACTTAGGTTCCTGTACAGCTATCTTTTTAAATCCTAGAGAATTAATAATGCTAATATTGTTTAAATGTAACTAAATACCATTTGCTATTGTATGAGTAAGCTTATATAATTATGACTATTGGCAAGTGTTTAATACGCACTAAGTATTTCTGAATCAAATAAGATAAACGACGCCTAAACGCTCCCAAAGGAGTTAATACTGTAGAATTTTTCAAATTTGTTTATTAGAGAATCATAATGTTTTTATACTAGAATAAATTATATAAGAGATGTGATCATCCCAACCGTTGGGTAACAATTTTATTGTCCCCAATTTCATAAAAGCTTAAAACATACTTGATACCCTCATATGAGACCTTGAAGTGGGGTAATACATCGCTTAGACAGCCCCAGATAAGTATCCCTAGAATAATGAGCAGCCATACTTGGGTAATGGAACTGATTACCATTAAAAGAAATTGTAAATCAATTAGAAAATAGCTAATTGCCTTTAATAAACGTGATTCAATGCTAAGGCATTGAAGATGATAATCCCTTAAGCAAATACCAGTTATTCCCAACCAATCCTCGTTCATAGATTAGCCAATGAATACATGGGACAAATAACTAAATTATTTAAAAAACAAATTACTGACAAGTGCACCTGACCAATTATCAACCTGTAATAGTTTTGGGATTAGATATAAACGTAAAACAACTTTTTCCTCGTTGTAATCACTTATTGCAACCAATTTGATTCAAGACTGGTATGTTTGATAATCTCTACGAGGAGATGAGTGTGTACCCAATTTTGGGTAAGGGTTGGGAAAGCGTTGTAAAAGGCACAGGATCAGTTTTTGCTCCATCCAAGATTAGGAAATGCCCTAGCGACACCAGTGGCCAAGACAAAACTAAGAAAGTGGCGGTGAATATCTTGCCAGAGATTTTAGCTTGGCAAGCAAAATTCAACCAATACATCATAACTCCACATTCCCAGACCCTGTCATCAATGGAGCATAAGATTCAAGGCTTTTTGATATAAATTTAACGGCACTTTAGGAGAAGTTCTGTGGTGATGTGCACAAACGTTCCCTGGACATTGTGTACATCGCACCTCATTATATGACCAAGGGTTGGTTAGACCCAGGGTTTGAAACCGTTCAAGCAGCGGACAAAGCTGCACAGGTGCGCGTGGTGGTTGATTTCCTGGATGGCCAACAGGTGGTGAAAAAGAAAAGAATGCGTTAGACCAAATCTAACCATTTTTTGTCACTTTTGACTTTCTCCTCACAACGGTGAAATGTGAAGTACTAGAATGCTCTCTCTCAGACAGAATAAAAAGTTAAGGGGAATTACACTATTTTGAAATGCAGCGCTTCATGCTTATGTCAGAGCTTAGCATGGGCAAAGCATTTGCAGTGATCACCCCATCCATGGTCATCATAGAAGACTTACCTCAAACTCCACACACCACATTTATCAATATTGATGGTTATGACTCCCACCCATTCTTCATCATGGTAGATAGCGCACCCCCTATCTGCACCTATTGTCATGCTTTTGCCATAAGGCACACACCTGCCTTTCCAGAGATGGCACCACTCAGCATGATATCCTCTTAGAAACACTGGAAAGCGCCAAATCACATTATTAACCTGCTTTTCACCAATGCCGCCTTCCCATGGGGTGTGCAGGGGTGTTATATACAGGTTAAACCTGTATCCCCACAAGAGCAAAGAAGTCCAAACAGGTCCTTAAAGCTGTTGCCAAGGCAACGGCTTTGGCAGCATCTGTGATCCCACCTTCCCAGACCCAAGTCAACATTGAGTCATTCGCAGCTGAATCATCTTGAGAATTTGCTCGCCAATCAAATTGGGCCCACAAACCTGCAGATCAGGTGTTTGAGTCAGATTCACCCACGCAAAGTTACTATGAACCAAATGAAACTGACTCTCCTAACCCAACCCTCCATGAGCTTATATTGACCTATGATGGTGCACCGCAGGAGCGCATAAATATTAAAAAATTGGGTGAAGTCAGAATACAAAAACGAAAAACCTACCAAAAAAGTTGAAATTTTCCCTAAGGACAACTATAGCTCAGTGTCTTCCAACACATGCAATGCCATTAAGGCACACACAGAACAAGCGCCAAAGGAAAGGTAAGGGGCCCATCCCATTGCACCTAAGGTGTGATAAGGTTCTCCTTCACAATAGGGACAATGAACATCGCTGGACTCAAGGCCTTGCCATCCCAGGATAGAAGACTGAGTTTTTAAAATAATTTACCTGTGGAAATACTGGCAATTCAGGAATCCCACATTCCACAAGGTGCTGAGGACACATGGGCAACTATGCTCCTCCCCACCCTTTATTTTTGGTTGCTGCACTGTGGGGTGCTTATACGTGCATCCAGTAGTTTTAAAGTTATATTTAAAAAATTCATAACTCAGTTTTCATGTGCTTGTCATGTCCTTTTCATGGAATGATGAAGTTCACGCTATAGTTAATGTTTATGCCCAACTTGTGTGCTGGCACACCAGGATTTCCTCTCAGCCATAACTTCCATCCCAATTCCACTTGATCCATTTGTGGTGGGCAACCTGAACTGCAGGGCCAACCTGGCCACCGACCGCTGGCCTTCAACTCCTACCCCACACAGGGGAACGTCAAACTCCGCGTTCTAAAAGCCACCTTGACGCTTTTTGATACCCTCCTCAAGCATACGCCGCTGCTATCCAACATGACCTGCCCCCATATGCACAACTTTCAGTTGAGGTCTATGTCCATATTTACCCCATTATAACCCTGTTGGAGTTTTGCCCCCATATTGAGCACTTTACAACAACAAAAATTGATTTCTCCAACCATAGGATGGTGTCAGTGTCTACACTTTGCCAAGCCCAGCGGAACAGGCGCTAAAATGGTGCAAACTTTGCCTAGCCGAGATCACATCGCCCATGTTTTCAGCATGAATGTGACCAAAAATTCGGCACCAGAGTCTATCAAATTTTCTATGCTGATCCACTTTTTACATGGTCAGCCTTTAAATAAAACACCATCCTTAAGGCAATATATCTCATTGCGATACTCTTGGGCCAATTGTTGGTCATAAAGTGCACGCTAGCAGAAGTGGATCACCTGGAGTCTAATATCCCTGCAGCAAGGTACAGCCTGGCTTGGGGTCATAAGTTGGTAGAAGTGTCTGCTCGTCTCAACGCACTGGCAAGGCAACGAAAACATTGCGTTTGTGCTCAGTTTATGGCAAAAATATAACAGCAGGTGACACGTGATTCGCCTACTTTTTCCAAAAACCTTTTCACCATGACAGAGCATGGCCTGCACATAGGTGAGGCTGCTGGACAACTCCATCGCAGACAATCCATCTGGAGTGGCATTCAAAGTTTGTAACTTTTACTCTGAGTTGTATAAGCCCAAACCTTTCAATCCTGTTACAGTCAATGAGTTTCTTGAGGGTGCATACATCCGCACTTTTTCCTGATACTCAAACTTAATGAATTTAATTACTCATGATGCACTCTGGTATGCCGTTTGCGGTGCACTGCACAGGAAGTGCCCAGGTCTAGATGGGATTCCGTATGAGTTCTAAAAAATATTTTAATTAATTCTCCTCACTAATGTTTGCCTCAATGAACAAATGTCCTTAGAAACGCGCCTCCTTTCTGGTGGCCAGGAGGCCTATATGATAACGCTATATAAGAAAGGTGATAAGATGGACTTGGTGAACGGGTGCCTCATATCACTTACTAATACAGATACTAATTAATTACTAAAATTATAGCCAACCGCCTAGGGGAAGTTGCCTCTAAAGTAATATTACTAAGCAGTTCAGACTTTCTCCCCAAGCAATCAATATGAGACAACATATGCACCGTAGCCAATATCTGCCAATCCACAGCTACTGGGGCGCTTGTGTTCTTAAACCAACAAAAAGCTTATGATAAGGTCAACGAGGATTACCTCCTAACCTGCCTCAAAAAATTCCACCTCCTCCACCAATTCATAAATTGGGTGATGTTGCTCATGGAGTCTGCCACAAAGGCTGTGCGTGGCCCCAGTTTCCTCACTGATGTGGTTCACCCTCAAAAGGGTCTCTGCCAAGGGGACCCTTTAGTCCACTCTTGTACATCTTCAGCCTTAACCCACTTTTACGCAATGTGAATGCACGCCTTGCTGGTGTCCATGTGCAAGGCCAAGCACCTGTTAGGATAATGGCATTTGCTGATGATAGTGCGGTTGGGTTTTGGGAGAACCATGATGCACGCGCGCAGAAAGCGACTATCCAGGATTAATCCAGGGTCAGTAACGCCGCCTTTAATGCCTCCAAAACTAAAATCATCCTCCTTGGCCGGTAACAAGCCTGCTGGTCACTGGCGCCTCATACTCACCCTTCTCTCCATGGCTAGGTCTTTGGTTCGCTTGCACAGGTCAACACTTTTGGCCTCACCTATACTCTCTTCTGTATCAAGACCCACTGCTGGTCCGGTGCGCCATTTGGGAGCGTGGCTGGAGGTAGGAGGTTACGCCTCATCACTAATGGAACGCCACAAACTTGAAAATATCACAAAGTGCATCGCCTCCCTTAGAGCGCACCAGACTATAATTCCAGGCCAGGTAGTTTTTGTCAAATCGATGCTCCTGTCAAAAGTCTGGTTTGTGGCCCATGCCATCATTTTTTTCCTCCTCTTTCTTCGCCTTTTGTATGCCTTCCTCCAAGGAAGGCTTTGGTTAGCCGCCCTCCCCCTGTGCGCCTGAATGTCATTTTTATCTCTAGAAATTGTGGTGGTATAAGCTTGCTTAACTATGAAGCTTATTCCGCCAAAATACTTTGCAACTGGATTACTTTAGTCACTAACACCACAATCTCGACCAACACTGGTCACACGCAGCCTTCTCCAATTTTGCCTGCGCCCTTTGCCTCCTCAATCCTAACCATTCCCATTCTCTACTTAAATATATGGCCTCTCATTTCGCTGTCACAGGACCGCATGGGACGCCGCCCCTCTTCAAATTCATTCTCCTCTCCATGAAGAGCGCTGAGTGGAGAATCAGGATAGTGGACACACCGCCCAGAGGGGTCGCCCTATTCCCATTTCAAGCAAGAAGTCCTTGGGCAAGTTTTTTAAACAACCTTATACCCCAATGTCCCTCCCTCATTGCATGTTGGACTACCTTGAAAAGCTGGACATCTCGGACTCTTTAAAAGACCCAAAAGGATATATGGCGGTACACACCATCCTCTGTTACAACCCAAGATTTGCGCCCATGTGTGGAGATTCCTGAGAAAGGTGTACCGTAATGCTGAGCGGTCCAATGCCTCTAAGTCTTCATGTTTTGTGTGTTGTTAATAAGGGTCATTAGTCCACTGCTTTGAAGATTGACTGCCATCACAGGCGATCTGGCGGGATGTTATGCGCCTCTTTTGCCAGGATCAAGTTCAGACTTTTTTTAGTACTAGATGGTCCATCAAGTTCAGACTTTCAGCTGTCCAAGAACATCTTTGCCCTCTCCATGACCTCCCCTATCCACCCTTATCTCCGCGCTTTAATTTTTGCAATAGCGCTATGGACCTTCTACACTTTTGTTCTTGACGCAATTTCTAATAATACCCAACCACTGTGAAGCAATGCATCGCTTCCACTCTCACCTTACGGATCACTTAAAGGCTTGGTTGTTTGGTCACCTGCCAACCCATCACTGCTGCTTGGTGCCATCCTGGTTCCCCATCTGGTTACTCTCATTAGACTCTTTCCTTAATTCATGTTCAGTTTTGGCCAGGCCTCCCCTGACGCCCCTCTCTTCCTTACACTGGCATTTCTGCTGGTAACAGGAGGTAGATTCAGCTCCTCTGGGGTGCCACTATGTTTTCTTGATGTTTTGTTGGTGTTTATTGGAATTACCCATCCCATGGTTTCCACTTCTCCAAAAAAATTACAAAAAATAAACGTTAACATTTTGTAATTTAATTGGTGAATTTTCTGATTATAAATTGTCAATTAAATTAGTAGTAAAACAATATTTTACTTAATATGAGAATATTACTAACAAGGTAACATATTAGTAAAAACAAAGTCTAAAACAAAATTCAAAACTTTTCTAAGTCAAGGCTGGTAAAGTGGGCATATAAATTACCAACACATCCCCTGTTTTGTCCAGATTAAGAGATGATTTTTACATTGTTCATATTATTAAAGCTATCAACATTTTTTGATAAACTTTCAGAAAATGGATGCCGTTTTTTTAAAGCTGTAATTTGCACAACTTTGATGAGCTGGTGTATGCGCATTATCAACACCACACTCCTAGTCAGGTGGAAACATATGCCAAATCCGCTGACTTGCTTCAAAACTTTAAATTTCTATCAGATATTGGGCATTTAATTGGGTCTAATGAGTAAATATAGGACCTTAGAACTCTTAGTAATGTCAAATTAAACTTCCATTCACTCCTATTATATTACTGATGGGGTAAAACCCAATAGGGGCAGCCACACTCCTTATTTGCAGATAACAAATAATAACACTATAAAAACACCCAATACAGCGCTTTGATGGATAGCCTAAGCAGTTTATTGGACGGAAAAATGGGGTAAACGTATCTTTATCCTATGTGGACTTAAGTACAAGCAAGAGAATTAAAAGAATGAGTTTGAGTAACAGCAACATGGAACATAATGGTAAAAAATTCTTTTTTTGGTAAAGAGGCATGTGGTGTTCATTGCTTTGACATACTAGCTAAGCAGGAACTTAGCGTCTTTACTCAGTTCTGGAACACAAGAAAAAGCTTTATTTAGCTCTTGATGTGTTTGGGGGTAATTGTAGTTAAAAAATAGATTTTACTACATAATCATATGATCATCCCGCGGCATATGCAAGTACTTCAATATCACTGGGCCCTCCTCAAGGGAAATGGATTTAATAATTAAGCATAAAAATCAATTTATAAACAGCACCATGACTGCGTAGATGTCATTTCAGAGGGGAACATTGGTGGGGGAAGAGTCCACCTAAACATCAAATTGGTAGTGGTTTTTTAAATAAGGAAAGCCCTTACAAAGGTGGAAGCGAAGCTGATGATCAGACTTAGGAGGATGAAAAAATCCTATTAGTCAGTATTACAATTCATGTTGTAAAAATCGAAACACCCAATCTTTTTGGTCTATATTCTTTACGTATGAGCCATAAAATGACGGCGAAATAAGTTAAATTTGGAGCTGGAATTTTGAGGTAAGCATTGGTTCTAGATGTTACTTACTCACATCAACCTCAGAACTAGGGAAACTCTAACACTGAAAAAGAATGACAGGCAAGTGAGAATGTAAACCTCCAAAGTAAACTTTGCTATTTAATTTGTCATATTGATTGGTAAGTGAGACATCAAAATCTGAATATGGAAATAAGGCAGGTAAACGAGGTTGAAAACCCCTGAATTAACCTTTTTATTTTTTAATGCTATAAAAGTGGTGAATAAGGCACCATTCCCAGAATTCACTGGCATCACAAATGCAAAAAGGAAATATAGAGCAACTGAGTAGAGCCTATTCCTTGAAAGCTCAGTTTTTTATCACTAAACAAAAACTTGTTGCGCAATTGATAAGTCATGAGGAATGGCCTTAGTGGAAGAGAAAATCAAAATTCTAAATGTGGTTGAAAATAAGGCATGAGCGCAACCTTTAATGTCAGCCATTGGGGAGGCCCCAAAGCGTTTAAAGCCCTTTAAAACCTAAAAAATATCAGAAAGAGAAAACTTTAGCGCCAAACTCACCTCAGTCAGAAAACCATAGATTTTATATTTGACTTAGAGTTAGAAATTTATGATTCAAAAATGGAACTATCATTATATTGTAATGTCACATCAAACCCCCACAAAAGGGAAGCCCCTATAAGGGGAGCTCCCAAAAAGGATGCTGCCACCACAAGGTTTTCTTAAGGAGAGTTACCATGACCTAAATAAATTTACTGAAATAAATTTCTAGGCCCACATGGTGAGGGACAAGTAAAGAGGGTAATTAAGGACTGGGCTGTTGGAACCAGACCTAATGCGGGAAAGCATGCCCAGCACTTGGCTGGGATGCGCTCCCTTCTCACACTTCCACTGGACATGGTTTCCAATCTCTCCCAGGAAGGGTGAATTCCAACAGAAGTGTGATAGGGACATAGTCCACTGCATCCAGATGGTGCCCTATGAAAGATGGATGTTCAGTGGTGAGGGATCCCTGCTGGTCCAGGTTTCTTAAAAGCCAATAAAACCTAAGTGAGGGGGAGATCTTCTAGGAAGTTAAACCAACCATTACTCTAAGACTAGGGTTAGCCATCAGTCACTGGCTCTCTCTGGTTCTGTTCAATCAGCATCTGGGACACAAGCAACAATTAAGGTCAGAAAAACTGGGTAACAAATGATGTTTGAGTGAGTAAGAATAATGCAATGTTTGGTTATGCGCAGCTTCTGTTCACTATATGCCTTATGTTCACCTCCATACAATAACGCCAAAATGCGTAAAACTTGGAGTTGGACTATGGATGAAAGCGTTAGAGCTGGATTATACTAACCCATCTTAACCATAGAAAAATTTAGAAACTCAAATGTAGGATAAGAATAATAGTTAAGTGAGGTTGCCAAACTAAAAGTAAACTTTAATAATATATATAAGTTTAAATTTGACAAGCTAGAAATTAAGTCCCACACGTGGAAAATAACAACAGGTAATCAAGGTTTCATACCCTGAAGTAACCTTTACTACGTGAGTTTATGTAATAAAAGAGGATAGAAAGGCACCATTCCACTTCTCTGGCCAACACCCTCCTCTGCCAACATCTCCATGAGGAGATGTAACCCCATGTTAAGGGTATTCCCATCCCAGATTTCCCCCATGATCTTGATGAGGATGCAAATTATGAAATTGAGGAGCTCACTTTTGGAGAAAGCTGCACTTGCATCGATGCAGCAAAAACTTCTCTGTTTGACCCCAATTACCCCTAAACCAACCAGCACATTAAGGCTTTTACTTGTGTGCCTGCTCTAATAACTTTTGCTGAGCATCAACTTGCTCATTACGTTGAGGCGATGGACACCGCCAGCCTCATTAACAAAGAAAATCCACAATTATACCTCTTATGCCACATGTCGTAGATGCCTTAACAACTATGTTGTCCGCCATAATCCGCCAGCTAAAGCAGGCGCTGGAAAAAAGTTCCCCAAAGCTTCTTCACCCTCTGATATGGCTTCTTAGGCTGATAACTTAGGGGCTATATTAGGATTTTTTACTTACAATAATCCCTTTGTTTGGCTTATTAACAAATAAAAATTTGTGTAGCGGTTCCCCATTTGGGTTGGCACCACTAGCGCTAAAAAGACATCATTCCCAGAATTCTCTGGCGTTATAAATGCAACAAAAAAGTATAGAGAGACTGGGGAGGTTTAATGCCTCAAAAGCTCAAGTTATTGTTCATATGATGAAAACTTGTCGCACTGCAGATACCAATTAAGGCATGAGGGGTGGCCTTAGTTTCAGAGAAAAATCAAATTTCCATATTGAGATTCAGAAAGGGCGTGGGTTTGACCTTTAAAAGGTCTCCCTTTAGAGAGCACCCCAAGCCGTACTATAGGTTTCTTTAAGCCTAAAGAATATCTTGGGAAGGGCGCAACATTAGCACCAAACCTGACTGCAGAGGGAAATCTATAGACGTTTTGACCTAAAATTCAGAAATCCATTTCAAATCAAATTGGGATGATCATTAAAACTGTATCATCACACATGTCAGAAAACCAATATATATTATAAACCCAATTTGAGAAAGTTAGATGTTCTTGAGATAGGTAAACACACGCCATCCACAAGATCTTATTGTTTGTGGAAGGAACAGTCAGCCCATGGAATGTCAACAAAGCAATTTGATTTGGGTTTGAGCAGCGGTCTTTACCAAGATTTTGTCAGGAAGATGGGTTCAATTAGCTGTCTCAGAAAGAGCTATGGCTGCAGCGGTTGAAGAAGGGAGAGGGAAAATTAAATCTCACAAAAAGTTTCAGGTATTATAGTGGCAGATACACCACTAGAGGAAGTATGGGAAGAAACCACTCCATTGGTGAGGGAAGGAAATTAATGCTTTAAGTGATTAAACTAGGACATATTGGACAGAGGGTGTGGCCATCCTTGACATGAGCCCAGAATGGGTGGTTGTGTCATGTGTACATGACATAATAGTGGGGACCAACCCCAAAGATAAGGCTGGGCGCCAGGAGGCCTAGAGGGTGAAGCTATAGGCCCTCCCTGACCTGAGGCACACTCTAGACCAATGCTGAGTTCGGAATAAATATGCCTAGGTTGGGACTAGTGGTGTGCCAAATGCCCAGCCTCTCACAATGGCCCAGTCATTAAAACGGATGGTTTACCAAATTAACGTGGATGGTTCCATTTGATTCATTGAGGAATGGGGTTTCAAAACTTGTTCCACTTACAAAACAATGTGTTTGGTTCAAATCCAACTTCAATAGATCACTCAAGTGAAGTTGGTTTCAGCCTATCTAACTAATTCAGACAGAAGCGTTGCCCTATTGGTGGGTCGGTGCTTGGTCTACTGCAGCACATCCCATATTCCCTCATCTGAGCTTAAATACATTTTCCCTGACCAACATTACTTGTTGGTCAACTTCCCAAATAAACCTTTTCCCGCTTACATTTATTTTAAATTTTATGATATTCCAAATGCTCCTGTGTGTGTACCTCTTTGAGGAGGTTTCACTCTCTGTTAACCTTGCCATAGCAAATACCTTGCAGCTATCACTTCTTACACCATTTATTCGCCCAGGTTCCCTCCAACCTGGGCCGTTTAGCCCCTTTTACTATGTGCACCACGTTGCTTTTGGGGAATTTTTACTAAAAATTCACACTTCTATGCCTAAGTAGTTATTGCTCCAGCACCTTCTGCTGGGCTCTTATCACTTTAGCACTAACGGCTAGTTCCCTGGCATTGACCTTGTGCACCATGCACTGCCACGCTGAGAGCAGGAGAGTTATAGACATTCTCCTTACCTTAGTCGACCAACCTTTTTTCTTATGTGCAAGAACTTTTTCAGTGCGGAATTTTTCAAAGTGGAAACAGTGGCTGTCAGCTGTGGGCTCCAGCTGTCATTAGCCGCACCACTGTTTCCTCTTTTTCCCAAAGGTTGGAGCAACTCGGCGTTATTGTGGTTGCCTCCAACTGGAAAGTATTCACCCTTCATGTTTGTACCTAGTGGATTTGGATGCTTCAAGGTCCGATAGTCATGATTCCCCAACTTTCTACTAAAATATCGATTTTCATTCCAAAAATTAAATTTCCTTTGACAGTGTGTTCAGATTATGCTGGCAGAATCGGCACAGATGGGCTTGGAGGTGTTGGCCTTGAATAACGTCGGGCATTCCATTGAGGGTAAAGAAATAGGGTCATTTGCGTTTAAAAATGCATTTTATAACAAAAACTTGATATATACCTCTGTCCCATTTTGACCCTCTCATGGCTCAGATTTGGAACCTATTTCTGCGTTTAAAAGCACACCAGAAAATCCCCGTTTGACCTCTTCCATGATTCACAGCACTTAGGAGGTTGAAAAAGAGCTGCGCCTACAATATGAAAATGTTTATGCACCTTCAGAAGGCATGGAGGAGTATGCGGCCTCAGTAGTAAGAGTGGCCAACTATCCCTCCCCCTTCTATGATTCAAAAACCTAACCTTATGGTTTGCTCAAGCCTGAAGAACCTTTAGGTGAGATGGGGGCATTTCGTGCTTTGAATAAATCCCACTCTGGATACTTCCTCTTGTCTGCTACCCTTGCATCCTCTTTTAGAAAGTTCAGCACAACTATTTTAGTGGGTACCGGTGCCTCAAAATATTTTATTGACCAAGACCTTGCTGACTACCTTGAGTTGAGTTACTCACCAGGTGGTATGGTAAGAGGTGGGGCTTCTCAAAGTATCCCTACGCTGAACGTCATAGGGTTAGTAGACTACCAGTTGGGCGCCTATCTTCTGTATGACCATTTTATAAGCTATCAAGCGCCTCTTGTTTCCCATTATTTTGGGGGTTGAGTGGTGGAAAATGTTTGACGTCAGGACTAGTTTGAAAGAGAAAACTCTATCCTTGTCTTTGGTAAATGGTCACCAGTAGATTGTTCCCTTGTCGGAGGATAACGCCCAGGGCCCATTACCCCATTGGCCCAATGTTCTCACTCCTTATCTTGCTCCTTTGCTGAAGACCTCCTCCTCCGTGGGATTTTCCTTACCTTCCTGTTTGGAGGGTTTGGAATCCTCTTTTGATGCGGCATCCGCCAACGCACTCCCTGAGCACTCTGAGTTTGATTGTGACCTCAAGCTCACGGTGGATCTGGTGCATATATCTTCCACCATTTTCCCATTGACCGTCCAGGAGGAAGAGGCGTTGGATGTGTTGGTGAAGGAACAGTTGGCCAAAGGTGCGATTTTTCAGAGTACCTCCCCTGTATGCTCCCCCTTCTCTTTATGGAGAAGTCTGATGGTACTTTAAGCCCATGTGTGGACTACAGGAACCTTAACAACGTCACTGTACCAGACCTCCATCCCATCCCTTTGGATTCACAGATAGCGTGCTAAGTGGAGAAGGCGAAGATCTTCTCAGCTGGATTGCCTCAATGCGTTTAATCAGATCTCGATAAAGAAGGGCCAGGAGTGGTTAACCGCCTTCCGCACCAGAAAAGGAATCTTCCAGTTTTGGGTCATGCCCTTTGGGCTTAAGAATGCCCCTGCTAACCTTCACCGCCGCATTGATGCATCATTGAGGGACTTGTTAGGGGTGTGCGCGGTTGCCTACATGGATGACATCCTGGTGTTTTCCCCTGATCAGGAGTCCATTGCAGTATACCTTCGGCAAGTGATGGAGCGGTTAAAGGCAGCCAGCCTTAAGCTGAAGATAATCAAGTGTGAATTCTTCAAGTCCCAGGTCACTTTTTTTTAACGTTGTGTTTGACCAGAAACACATGATAACTCCAGACAAGGAGACAGCTATTTATGTTCGGCCTACCCCTACCTTAATCAAGGAATTAAGGAGCTTTTTGGGGACGTGTACGTTCCTCAAGAAGTTCACTCCCAATCTATCTGAGTTGGCGGCTCCCCTATAAAAGGCTAGCGTGCCAAGGTGCTTCAGTGGTCCCCCATTTTGGAGAATGCTTTCCAAGCAGTGAATTGCACCCTGTTGTCCACGACTGTTCTTTGTCATGTAGATCATTTAAAAGAGTTCATTGTGTCTACTGATGCCTCCAACTTCGCCATAGCAGCTGCCTTGTTACAAGTAGGCGAAGATGGGATAGAACATACAGTGGGATATTATTCTAGGTAAATGTTTTTGCCAGAGTTGGATTACGCCGTTTATGATAAGGAGTTATAGGCAGTGGTGGAGGCGCTGACTTATTGGAGTCACCACTTGTATGGCTCATCCCAACCTTCCCAGGTACATACAGACCACTGTGCCTTGCTGTACTACAGCGCTCCCCATGTCTTAACCCCACGGCAGACCCGTTGGCATGAGACCCTTGCCAAATTCGCATTCACATATGAGTGCACCAAGGGCAAGGATAATGGTTTGGTGGATGCTTTGAGCCGCAACCCTGCTAAAGCGCCTAATCCCAAGGAGGTAGGAGTTCACAACACGCCGGTGATGATTGCTCTAAGTAAACTTCTGCCTCAACGACCCTCTCCCCTGGCCAACGGGCCAGCGCTTGCACCTCTGGAAAACGTGGATAAATATAGTATGTTCAGGAAGGTAGTCCATCTCAGCTACTAGCAGCCGACTATACTATGTTACTTGCTAAGTGTGAGTTAATTAATGAGGATCTATCCAGGGGCTACCAAGTGAGGATGAGATGTTGTGGTTTCAGGGGCGCCTATGGGTTCCTGCTGGCCCACTTCGCCTGGAAATCATCCGGGACCATCTTGATGGACTCACCATTAGACATCCTGGGAAAGCAAAGTTGTTGGGGTTGATACGCCGCACATATATTTGAAGGGCTTGCCTGCTCAGGTGGGGCAGTATTGTAAGGAGTGTTTGATCTGCAACCAAATGAAGCCAAATCCTCAACCTTTAGAGGGGTTGTTGGTACCAGTACAGAAAGCTGAAGGGCCCTGGACTTCCCTCATGGTGGATTTCATTGTGGAACTACCTGTCTCTGATGGTTACGATCACTATGGTGGTGGTGGACCATTTAACGAAGTTTGCCAACTTCATACTGTGCAGAACTACAATAAGTGCGGCTGAGATGGCCAATCTTCGTCACGCATGTGTTTGCGCTCCATGGGGTTTCCTCAAGAGATTCTTAGTAACTGGGGACCCCAATTCACCTCTGTTTTCTGGAAAGAGCTGTGTAAGACTCTTCAAATTAGCCCCTGCCATTCAACTGCCTATCACCCCCAATCAGATGGGCAAACTGAACGAGTAAATCAATGCTTGGAACAGTTCCTGTGGTGTTACATCGCTACGGATCATTCAGATTGGGCTCTCACCTTCCTATGGCCCAATTTAGTTACAACAACATGCTTCAAACCTCGATTGGTTGTTCCCCATTTTTTTGCAAGCCATGGATATAACACCGGCTTTAACATGGAACCGAGCTTTGGGTCTAAGGTTGAAGCGGTGGTGGACTTTGCCAAGACCATCCAGAAGGTCCACCAAGGGGGTTTGTACAAGCTTGGAGGCGGATATGCAGGTGTATAAGGAGAACGCTGATGGGAAGCGCTGAGTGGGTCCTGCGTACAAGGAAGGGGATCTTGTGATGCTTGATGTTTGTAACATCCCTATCAAGCAGCATGTAAGAATCTGGGCCCAAAGAGGATTGACCCCTACCACGTGGTTAGAAAGGTGGGCCATGCCTCATACCAGCTAGATTTCCCCCTTCATTCTAGATCTTCTCTGTGTTTCATGAGAACAAACTGACGTTGTTTGAGGGCCCCCCACCAGAGACTCCAGAGGCCTATCTCGTGAATGGGGCGCCAGAGTGGGAGGTGGAAGAAATAGTTGCCTCCTGCCACATTAAAAGAAGACTTGAAAACCTGGTATCCTGGTTGGGCTTTAATGCTGCAGAAAACAGTTGGGTTCCAGCGCGCAACTGTGTGCATGCCCATGATCTGATTGACGCCTTCCACAAGCGTTTCCCCAAGACAGCTGGATCCAACCTGAACCAACTGTTTCTGCCATGAAGTTAGCTCCTGCCAACAAGAACTTTTCTCTTGCGCAAGCCCCTGGAGGGGGGTCGAGCCCCAATGGGAGGAGAAGGTAATGTCATGGTTGAATGACATCATAGTGGGGACCATCACCAAGAATAAGGCTGGGCGCCAGGAGGACCAGAGGGTAAAGTTTCAGGCCCCTTATGACCTCAGGCATACAGTAGACCAACGCTGGGTTTGGGCAAAATATGCCCAGGTTGGGACTAGTGGTGTGCCAAATGCCCAGCCTCTCACAATGGCCCAGTCATTAAAACGGATGGTTTACCAAATTAACGTGGATGGTTCCATTTGATTCATTGAGGAATGGGGTTTCAAAACTTGTTCCACTTACAAAACAATGTGTTTGGTTCAAATCCAACTTCAATAGATCACTCAAGTGAAGTTGGTTTCAGCCTATCTAACTAATTCAGACAGAAGCGTTGCCCTATTGGTGGGTCGGTGCTTGGTCTACTGCAGCACATCCCATATTCCCTCATCTGAGCTTAAATACATTTTCCCTGACCAACATTACTTGTTGGTTAACTTCCCAAATAAAACTTTTCCTGCTTACATTTATTTTAAATTTTATGATATTCCAAAAGCTCCTGTGCGTGAACCTCTTCAAGGTAATCTCAAGCTCTGTTAACCTCGCCATAGCAAATAACTTACAGCTATCACTTCTTGCACCGTTTGTTTGCCCAGGCTCCCTCCAACCTTGGCCGCTTAGCCCCTTTTGCTATGTGCACCGCATCGCTTTTGGTTGGTTTTTTATTGGAAAACTCACACTTCTATGCCTAAGTAGTTATTGCTTCAGTACCTTCTGCTGGGCTCTAATTACTTTAGCACTAATGTCTAGTTCCCTGGCGTTGGCCTTGTGAACCGTGCACTTCCACGCTGGGAACTGGAGAGTTATGGACACTCTCCTTACAGGTTGGGGCATATGCATTATGTTGCGTGGGGAAAAGCAAGATGCATGTCCTGTTAGAAGAGGCAAACTACAAAGTTTCAAGGCCTTAAAAGGTAGCTGTCCCCATTGGAAACAACAAACTAGAGAACAGGATCTGTACTATAATTGGACAAACCCTCCAGGAACTCCTGGCACAGATGCTTAGGGGAAAGGTGTTATGTAGGCCAGTAAACTGGACATCTGAATGACATCTTCCAGCAGCCAAGTTTAAGTAGTGTGGGTAGAAATATTTTAAAAACTAGCAAAAAAGGCGCTTTGACATTAGCCTAAACTTCTTTAGTGAATAAAAGCTCATAGTGCCCCTTAAAGAGGCGGAAATCTATAAATCTGGCTGGTTTGTACAAATCATGTGCCATCTCTATGGTAGCAGCTTTTGCGAAGGGGAAGAGGTACCCATATTTGATACAAAGGCCAAAGCAAAGGTTGCTCTAGGGGACAACATGGTCTGAAAAGAACCGTCTGAGAGCGTGCAAGATGGTGATCTAGTTCCTGAGTAGGTATAAAATAACAAAAGGGATTAGGAGCTATCAGAACCTGCCTTGGCGCGTCTCACCAACATCTGAAAAAACCATGAGGCGACGCACCACCACCCCACATGGGGCAGCAGTTGTTAAATTTGATAACTTTTAAAATTAAGTATGTACAATGTCTACAGTTGTTGAGTTTTAAGCTTACAGGTTTGGGTTCAATCAAGAAAGTGGTCAATATAGAATTATTAAGTATTACCACGTGAATCTTGTCTTAAAGTTTTTATTGTAATTATACAAAGTGTAAATTAAATTAAGCTTGAAAAGGCCCTATTCTTTAATATTACTTGATCATTTACCTACAATCAGTTTCTAATCTCTTAATTTCTCTTCTACTTGAAAATTATTATGTACTATTAATAATGTCTTATGAACCAACTTTAAAGGAAGGTGTAGATAAGAACTCTTTTTATGAATGATGAAGACAAAAGTGTATGAAGTGCTCTCATAATTTTTTATTCAATGACCTGGAGTGAATAATTGACTATAATATCACGCCATTTGCATTGAGTTTTTTTTGCCCAGAATAAATAATTGGGCTACACTTTTCCATTGCTATCTTCTTATTCCCATAACTCATTTCCATAAAGGTTCCAAATCATGTTTAATCTACATGATGTAATCTAGTTACTTCATGAATACCTCTTGGCCATACTAACAGATAAATATAATCTTTAAAGATATACTATTTGTATTGTCTGACAACCTAATCTCATAACCCTTTTATATGTTAGTACATATGAGAAATATTTTAAATCTTTTTGCCATCATGAATTTAAATTTTTCCTGAGCCAGCACCATTGAAGGACTACCTGTTCCTCATCGCTGAATATCTACTCCTCTATTCCTGATTTCATCCTAGGTTGGGAGTTGATCACCCTAAAAGTTCAGATTATAACTTAATGCTTCTCATTATTAAAATATCACTATTATTCTATCATGTTCAGAGGACATTTTTAGGCCTTTGCCTGTATATATCACGTATTCAAATCAAATTGATTCCATTAACTATAAAACTCAGTTACTATCTAGTCTCACCCCCAAGAGACGTTGCAGATAGACATAATTCCAGAGAGATGAAGTATTGGAATAGTATAAAATTCCAAATAAATAAAACAAATAAACAAAATATATGTTTGGTTTTTTAAAATTAACAACTCTTTTGAGATATTCTTTTTCTACTTTATTTTTATATATCAATTTTTTCTTTTCAAGATTTTAGCTTTACTATGAGCTACATTAACTACATTGCTGTTTACTATGTTCTTTATATGCGTCCATTGCCAATTCATTAATAACTTCACAGGTTAAGTCACAACGCATCCAATTTATTTTGCAATAAAACTGTGAGCATTGCAATAAGCAACTTTATTACCAATTGTTAATATCACATTTCAGGTGATTATCATCATCATAATTCTTAGCCTAGAAGTTTTAAAAGTTATATCATAAGTTTGGAGATTCAGCTTAATAAAATTATACTTAGTTGATATAGTTAGTGTTCAGGTCTTATCTTGATGTATAATTTATAGCAATTTTATAAAATTGTGAAAAAGCTGGTTGAACTCTGTAAAAAAATAAAATGGCATCTTTCCAGTTGGTGAATTATGGCTTGTTTTATTAAAAGCTGGTTGAACTCTGTAAAATAATAAAATGGCATCTTTCCAGTTGGTGAATTATGGCTTATTTTATTAAAAACTTAAAAACTTAGTTAATTCCCGTGCAGAAGTCTTCCCCTGTACCAGTATCCTGATAATTGCGAACAATATAACATTAACTCGTTCAATTGATCCAATTTTCTCTAGGATAATTGAGCTGCTATAACATACTTAATTCCCATGAGCCCATTAAGTCTGGTAATAGGTAAAGAAATGAAACTTGGGTCCATTAACAATGAATATTGCTTGATTTAAGTTCTTATTATCTACTATTAGCTCATTAATAACTTTAGTGAGACTGGGTGAATTGGCGCAACTTAGAATTCTTATTTTAACCCATTTAACTATGTGATTGATTACAAATAAATATATACCTTTAGTGCTGACACTAAGTGGACCAATGGCATCTATATACTTAATCCCATGAGTATCCAGGCTGCACTAATCAATATCTGATCATGCTTTTATAGGTCTTATGTAAAGGGTATTCATGACAATGAGAAATAACATAGGAGAAATATAGTTCAATAAATTCCAGTACTGATATTAAAATATATCTAAATTCTACCTTATGACAATGTTCCTAAATTATTTTTTTGTGCAGCTTAAGTTATATTAAAACTTTTTTACAACTTTAGAAATCAAATCTCCGGCAAATATAATTTTTGCATTTTATTTCTGTGTACTTAAAATCTTTAACATTTTATCTAAATTCACAGGATTCATTTCCATAATCCATGCTTACCATTTTTTGGATTAATTCGCCAGCTTGGTTTATGAACAACAAAAACAGCAGCTAATTTTTAATATCCACTAACATTCTAGCTTTTAGCTAAAGCTCAGTGAAAATTTTTGTCATATGATTGCAGCTTGAAAGCCCACCATGCTGGTCATCTTCAGGTTTGATTAAATAGGCACTATAATAAAGATGCATGTTTTAAGTTACCTTGAAGTGCATGCCATGTATATAGAAAGTTAATTGTTTTCAGCATATAATCTGAAATATTCCTGTTTAGTAACTTTATGCTCTTATTGGCCTTGGATAAGTATGACTCTCATAGACTACTGAACGTTCTTTCCAACATCGTCTAGTTGACTTAAAATGGTACCATAATGATGTAAGGTAAGCATCTGTGTGGATATAAATAGTTGATTAAAATTAAAGTACTTCAGATCTGGTTTAGTATAAGATACTTCTTAATCTCAACAAAGTTTAACCCAGCCCCTCAGATACACAAGACCTTTTTTTGATTTAATTAATAAATTCAATATTGGCACGGCTATTTTTTAAATTCTTTAGTAATCAGCATTACTATAAATCCATCTAATAAAAGGTTTGCACATCCTGAACACTTGTAAATATTTGAATGTGTTTGATTTCTTGTATCTTCTGTGTCTGGGGGGCAATTTTTAATAAAAGAAATTTAACCAAGTACTCCAGATCCTCATAAAAAATAATATTTCATGGCAAGAACTTTAGGTTTTCACTAACCAATTGCTTGACAAATTTAGATGTTACAAGCGATATTGGAATTTTTTTGGTAAAGATGTTAATATCTTTTAAAATACCAATCACAGAGTATCTCACCATTTAATAAATATTCTTGACCATTTAAATCGTAGGCACATTGCATAGGCCTTCTGGTTTCCTGGATGGATGATATAACTCTTGTGTAGGTATAATTGTATTTTCTGAGGAGCACTCCCTGTGCATCAGATGTGATGAATTTCCGTTGTGTAAAAAAGAAAAGTTAAGAAGGCAGCCATCCCTCTAGTTTCCCAGGGGCGATTTAGCACATGTGGTGGATGAGAGGTGGGTGAAGGCTTACTCCCTCAAATTGCCCCTACCTCCCTAACTCACCACCCACGAGTTGGTACAGAAAAATTGGGGTTTTTTGAGGTGGCGGTAGTAAGAATCCAGAATCAGCGGGAAGTTGGTGGTCAAAATATCCTCCCTTGATAATCTCAGGCCCAATGAGGGGCCTAAAAACTTTAATAAATCAGCGTCCAGCATAATTAAGACATCTGAAGCGCGCTTATGTTCAAAACACTGTCAATGTGTTTTTCTTCCACTAAAAAGGTGAGCCCAGACTTAACAAGTTTGGGCGTTAATCCTTTCAATACCCAAAGGGACCTCTCATGTGTGGCCTGGTCATGGGCGTACCAATTTTCCAGCCAGAAAAATCATTGCCAATCTGCCAAGAGGAGTCATATATGGAGGGGAGTTTGTGGCATAACTGAGCGTAAGTTGACTGGGTAGGATGAGATTAATCCAGAATTTAATAGATTTTTGGAATTTCATTATGCCATATTTGGATGTGATGCGTTACCCTTGGTTAATGCAAATTTTATTTTACCACAAGCTCCAAAATTTAAGACAACCGTCCCCCACAGGTATGGTTGTAGGTCATAGCTATTTTTTGTTACAATAAAACGAATTTATGCACATATTTTTCCCCATATAATTATGCTCACTATCTGATAGCCACTGCCTGACAGGTGCCATGTTTCCCAGTCTATGCAACGACTGGTCCGTAGTGGACATAATTTCAATGCTGCTGCCTTTCCTACTCAAGTGGAGATACAATTTTAGAGGCCTCCTAGGGTTGTCCCCCACTTTGGATGCTGTATGGAGTCAGGATGTAACCTTGCTTTTAAAGCTATTTTCTCCCAAGTGGGTAAATTTTTGCAATCTTTCCGTATGGTTGACAAGCTGTGTTTTCAGATCATATTTGGCGTATCTTGTGGGGCTTAAAGGAATATCTATAGTAGAATGTGTGGCTGCCGCTTTAGCAACGGTGTGGTTAATAATGGGTATACTGGTAACTGTGAACGTTAGTTGCTGTCCTTCAATAATAGCCTCATTATGATATCAATTTGTATGGATGGCCATGCCACTGGAGTTCTGACCTGTGTTCTGGGTGTTTACACCTCCCTACTGGAAGGCTAGTTTCAACTTTGTGAGCTGCCTCCATGACAATAATGGAGCATTTTTTGGACCTATTATGGAAAGTTAATTTTCAGTATTTTTAATAAGTTACATTGCCAAAAAATTTAGCACTGCCAAGACAATCTAATGCATCGTTTTAATAAGAGAGTAAGAATCTATATTGAAGTTTTCATGCGTTGATAATTGATTATAACTCATTTTAATCATTCTTTATTATTCACTACAAGAATTGGACTGACACAGGGATTTTAGGCTGGTATAAGGAACACATGTTTAAGATAATTTGTTAACTTCATTTTCAACTAGTTTGGCTGCTCTCAATCTTTATATTGGCCCCAAACCTATTTTCTCTGAGTCCCCATAATGACTCTCATTGTAGCAGTTCATTGGACTTATGCTGCTGTTCAAAAAGGGGTCAAAGCTGAAAACTAGCGGAGGGGTCTTAAAACGAATAGATGGGGTGGAATAGACTTCTTATTGTGTTAGAAAACGTCAATCTTATAGGGCTGTTAGTGAAGTGGTGCCTTGGGGACCTTTTCAACCCAGTACAATCAGGAACTTTCATTGCATTCCAGATCAACCGCCTGTCAGCGACCAAATTGTTCTGTGTTATCCTCTTGACTGCAGCTGTGGAGGTTAATCCTCTAAGGTTCAGGAAGTGGGGATAGGAATCCTGAAGATGTCCTAATTGATTCTCATGTGTGTGATGCTTCCTGATCAAATCCCATATTAGTGCCTTTTGGGTAAGCTTCCATTTGCACTGGCTCAAGAGTTGTATTATTGTTGCTCAATTCAGGAGTAGGGATCTCAACTTGCTCATCATCTCAAATCCCAACAAAGCCCCTCAAGGTCCTGTCAGAGGGGGAATAGGGCTGAAAGTGTCATCTATGTACTTTATTCAATGCTGTACCTTGTTTGACATCAGCAATGTAGTACTCTGAGTTAACCTTAATGATGACCTTCAAGGTCCAGACCAAAGAATTTTGAGCTTGTTCTGCTGACCTCCAGGGTCAATAATAATAGAAGAGAAATATGTCATTTAATTTAAAGATTGGTAAGGATGGTGGGCTATTTTAAATTGGGATGTCTTCCTTTATGTAGTGGTGGCAAAGCCTTGGGTGGCTAGGGCTTGAAGATGACCAAATTTATTGTCTAAGGCCCTAATAGTTAAATCATAGTTATCAGGTATGAAGATATCAAGCAGGGGCTAGATGCTACTTGGTAGGCGAGAAGCACTCCCATATAGATCTTCAAAGGGGGCATCTTGATAATTTGATGATAACATATCATGTAAGCAAGCTGAGCGCTAGACAAATGATGATCCAGCGAGCAAGGTCAGAGGCAGCTGACTTCCACAAAATAGAGATGAGGGATTTGTTAGCACGTCCCACCACCCCATTGGCTAATGGATTATAAGGGGAGGTAAAGCTCTGGTTAGTTAAAAAAGCAAAGATAGTTCTTGTACTACCCGTTAGGTGAAATTCAACCCATTTTCAAAGAGTAAAGTTTCTGGAAATTTATGCTGAGTGAAAACAAATTAAATATGAAATATAGATGTTTCTTTAGCAGAGACAGCTGGAACATAAATTTTATTTGACCTAGTTTGGTCAAATGGCCATGGCGAGAATGATGTATTTATGGCCATGCAATTTCTTTAGGAAGAGGGTCTACTACATCGATGCTAATGACATTTAAGGGGCCTGATGGGTAAACAACTGTGTGCTGATAGCGAAGGATAGCTAAAACTTGGGATCAGCATATCATACATGCTTCAAAACCCCTTTAATTGCTCTACCATTTTGGTCCAAGTAGCATCATTTCTTTAGCAATTTGGGAGTTATTTTTACTGCCGATGTTCCACGGTCAAAGACCTTCTAAGATAAATTTGGTTTGAGTACAAGGATGGATGTAAGGGAGTAATTTCTTATTGACCCTCTTATACAGAATCCTTCATTGATCAAGTATCCTAAATCAATTTTTAGTTTATCTTGGATTTCAATAGCTTACAACTCCTAGCGTTCTGGTATGAAAATTATATTTTACATTCAGTCCTTCTTGGTGTCAAGGCTGCACGTACTGGCTTCCAGAGAGACCATCAGCTTTCTGGTGAGCTACTACTGCGTGATAAGCAATAGTAAAAATGTAGCTCTGCAGGTTTAGGGACCATCAGACTAACCGGCCATCTGGGTCTTTCAATCACTGTAGCCATTGGTGCGAGAAATGATCAATGATTAAGATGAAGTGGGTGACATATAGATAGGGTTGGGAGTGCATGATTCCAAGCAAGGCAACCAGGCATTCACATTCAGTAAAGCTATAGCTCCGTTTGGCCTTTCTCAGGGTCTTTCTAGAATAAGCTACTGGATGATTGACCTGATTTGCATAGCTGTTCTAGGATAGCCCCAACAGTGACATCACTAACATTCACAAATAGCAAGAAAGATTGATGAAATGCGGATGAACTAAAATGGGTTTAGTGAAAAAAGAGGTCCTCTTACATAAAAACCTGTTCTTTTTCAGTCCGTCACTCAAAAAGTAAATTCTTTTGCAGGAGGTAAACAGGGGCTCAGCTAGGTCAAAAAACCGAGGGATGAAATGACATTAATATTCCACCATGGCTAGGAATACTTACATACCAAAAGGCTCTAGGGGGCACATCTTCTCAAAAGCGTTGACTTTCTCTTAAATGGGCTGGATAATGTCTTTCAAGACCTTATGTCCGAGGAACTTCATTTATGATTGAAAGAGAAGTTCAGAGGTAGGAGCTTTATTGAAGCCTTACTAAGGCAATTGGACTTCCCGGAGGTGTTCCACATGACCATTGAAGGTTTACAAAAAGAAGGTGATATTAAGATATACGAGGCCAAATTTTAACTTAAATTCTCCAAGGATCACGTTCATGGCGCGTTAAAAATGGCCGGCACATTGAAAAGGTCTGAGCATCCTCATAGGCTTGAATAGCCCTTTGTTGGCTATGAGAACACATTTGGCTCAGTCTTTGGGGGCGAGCTCCAATTTTCAAGATCCACTAGCAAGATCCATTGCGGAAAAGTATTGTAACCTGTCAAGTTGAGATCTTGAAAATTGGAGCAATGAATAACTATCTCTATTAGGGATGGAGTTGTGCTGGTGGTAGTCCATCACCATCCAATAAGCTCATCCTTCTTCCGAACTAACAGGAGGGGGAGGCCCATGTGGACTGCGCAAAGGCACTAGTAGCCCAGCTTGAAGTAATTACTGAAGATCTACCACCACTAGGTCTTCTTCAACCTTAGATTATGGTTAAGTCAGTACCAAAAGGGGGAGCGTCCCCAGTCTCCAAATGAAGTAGTACCTCACTCATTTTCTTAAATTGTAGGTAGATGCTGAAAAAAGGTCTTAGTATTCCTCTAATGATATTTAACTTAAGTTTATCCCTACTCAGTGTGCTCCTTTCTGATAAAAATGCCAACTAGATCAATGGATGGGGGAATCTCCAAACCAAAATACCTCAGACTTCCAAAGCTGCGGACATCATTATCAACCTCTACTGGTAGGAAACTGACATATGTGGCTGATTTATTAGGGCCCACCACCCTAAATTTGTCAGTAAGTTTAGCCAACAATACCAATATAGTTTAAATAGGGGGGATCTAAAATTCCTGGATAAATTAAGTCTCCTTGATTGACAGGTTATCTAGGCCCTAGATTTCAGCAGGTATCCATAGGGGATGTTATGTGGACTTGGGTTTAATAATAGCCTGGAACTTCGGAGGCATAGTAGTCAGTTTGGCTAATAGATCGGAATAAACTTATGGGTATCAGCTGCAGGTGAGGGCAACCGTACTCATGAGCCCCTTTCATAATACTCAAGTTGGGATATTAAGCTTTCACTTTCCAATAGGCAAGTCTGTGCCTTAATCTCCGTTTTGCAGCTTTACGAGGTTTCAAATACTAGGGGGACCTAATGCCCCAGCAGGGATAGGAATCTGCATCATAATGTACTGCCATGGAGTAACCCTGGTGAAACCGAGTCCTGAGGAGAAGTTCATAGCTCATGTTATCCACTGCTATAATATGGATATTCATGGAAATCTTCCCAAAATGTATAGAAATGGAAGTATAGGCCCCTATGGACCGTGTGCACTTAGTCAAGTCATGACATATTCCATTTAAAGAGTAGAGTCAGAAGTAAACTTGATGCGTTTTATTAGCTTGGACGAAATGGAATTCATGGTGGAACCACTAATGATGATGACATGAACCAGAATTTTATAAAACTCGAACAGTGACATGGGTAATTAAACTTCCATACTGTGGAGGTAGAGTGAGAAATATAGGAGGTTTATTAGAAGAGCAAGTAGTATTAAGTTCATTATTATCAATGAGTACAGAAACTTATTCTTCAGGTACTCTAGCTCCAGGTTCATTTGAGATCATGGATGATCCTTGAGGCGGGTTAGGGATGTCACCATGAAGTGCATCGTCCTTCATTCTAATGACTCTTTTCCCGCCTCCTTGGCAAGTCAATTACAACAGTTTTGGCACTGTGACAGAAACCGTTGCAGTAAGTTTTTTGGGACAAGTATTCTTCTTGTTTTTGATAACATGAAACCAGGGATGGTTAGAGGGGACAGAGGCGATGGCCTTAAAATGTAAGGTCAATTTATCTATCTCTTTAAGCGCTTCCTAAATTTCCCAAATGTACGTAAAACCATTTTTCTGGATGAACATATGCATCTGAACATCAGGATAAGACTCCACCGCGGAGATAACTACAGTTATGGAGTCATCCACTATAATGCGGTTAGTAATTACTAAGGGCTGTGCTTTGGCATAGAAGTGGCTGGCGAAATTCACAGGGCTTTCCCATTATTCAGACGAATATCCATGAAAGCTTGCATTTGATTTTCTAGGGATTATTTGCTACCAAATTCCTGGAACAAAGCGGTATTGACCTGTTCCCATGTGTGGCATTCCTTTAGATGGGGAGTCATAATCTCTGAGTGATGCTATTAAAACAGGAGTGGATATGCTCAATCTTTTGTCAGCTAGTAACCTATTCCATGGAGCTCTCATATGTATATAGGAAATAGGTAATGCTTTCCTGACTGGGGGTTAACTTCTCCTTTAAACTAGGCTTATGATTAGTTACAATAAGATTTGAAATGGTATGGACACCAGATATTGGTGCATAATCAGAAATTTTAGTTTCTGTGTAGTTGCGAGGAGCCTGATGATCCAGCTTTCATCCTAAACCCTCAATGTCATCTTGTATATCATACCAGTTTCAGTTTAGAAAGAAAATAGAGTTCCTTGAGAAGCCTGCTCTTTTAATGCTTGGGATTTGGCATGTTGAAGAAGAATCTAGCTTTATTTGTTGTTCAAGCAAGTGTCAAAACCATGACAGGCATGCTCAAGATGACAGACACAATCATCAGTGAGCTTGGTGAATGCGAGAAGGTTATCAATCTCATCTTAAATGGTCACTATTGAGACCCTAGTTTTGAGCTGGACTTCGTCTACTTGGAGCCTACAACATTGGGACATATGACTGCTAAACTCTCATAAGGGGGAGAGAGCTGCC
>JAKSZP010000448.1:0-77042 GCA_022478985.1 Massospora cicadina | reverse complement strand
GAGTAGCTGAGTAGATTTGCCAGCGCTCTATCAGGAGCTTCTCTAGCATTGCAGTAGAATCATCATGTTTCATAGCATTGTAAACCATATCTAATCCTTTCTCTGCTTCTTTGTCATTATCAAGCTCATAGTCAATATCTTCAGTTGTTCAGCGGCATCCTTGCTTAACCCTTAATTATAAAGCTGTTTTTCACAATAGCATACATCACATACCCTTTTGATTTCATTTTTCACTTCTTTCATTAATGTTGTCATCATTTCAATTAGTGCATGGCTCAACCTGTCCATAACGCTTGTGACATCCAGATAGGCTTAAGCTTGATTAAATTTTCAATGGTAGACCCAGCTCATATCTGAAAGGTAGAGGGGCTTCTTCTTCATCCTGGTATAATTTACTAAGTGGATGAATAATTTTGTTCTAAGGGTAATCAACGTTTTCACAGTGGCAACTTTGTGTGCCCTGTAGTGAGCACCAGATCTCATCTTTGCACTCTCTTGGCAACAAGCTGAGGGTAATTGATTGGCTATTCTGAGGTGCCAGAAAGGACAACTTGTGTGAGCTTAACCTTCTCTAGAGGTTCAGAGGTTCCTAGAAATTCTTGTAGATGGATATTTCTTTTAAGTTTTAAAAGCTCCAAAGGACTCCTAGTGCAGGCAACTTTGTGGGATGAAGACCTGGGGTACTGCCCTACTGCACTAGGGCTTTGCAAATCCAAGCACAATCAAAATGTGGCCCAACCACAATTTGGAAGTATCTTGCACAACCTCAAAACTGACATATGCCCACCCTGTTTAAGTACTGGGCAGATCATCTGCACAGCAGGACAGGCTATATGCCTCTCATCTCCCTTGTGAGAGACAAGACCTGAAGACCCCCAGGTTTAAGGCCCCCGAGGGGGGAGAAGCTGAAGCCATCTCCTTTGTCACCTGCTTTTTAGCGGAGTTTTGCTCTATGGCCCCCTTTTTGTCCAGAAAACATTGGAGTCCTTTCAGTTTAAATGCAATTTTATTGCATGATCACTTTTTTCACCAGCCAGCTCATGCCAACTGCTTTAGCAGCTAACAAGCTTCAGGACAGCTCAGCAAACTGTGGCAACTATTGTAGGCAGGTGCACCAAAGTGCAGCCAACTAGGATTTCCCCTCCCTTGACCTAGGGTATGTACCCATGCAACCTCAGCTTTTGGGGAAGCCATTTTACAGGCACCATGTCTGACTTGTACTCCCCCATTCCTGCCTATATTCTCCCCTTAGGGAGTGGTAGACACCCGTGAAAACAGGTTGGCACAGTCATCACTACCATCCCACACTTCTTTCAGGCCACTACAGGACCAGACCAATGTGCTTCTCTAGGTTCTGGTGTTAGCTACTCACCCATGTTTCCATGGGCTTACCCCAGTTGTGCCATGGGGAGGCCCCAGCTTACCTTATCTAGCTCATGGCTGGATATTTCGTCAGTCCTAGAGAATTAGACTTTAAACTAAAATCAATTATAGGTTATAAAAAGTACTTTATTAAGAAAAAAAGGTTAGTACTATTTAAAGTACTAAGGTAAAATAGGAATGTGATGAGTGATAGGCAAATAGCATTTGTGAGTCTGAAAGGAAATTCAGTAATGCAGGAGGCAATGGCACAGTCCAGGTTAAGAGTTGGAGGAGATCAGGATTCCTTGTTAAAGGCTGGACTGAAATCAAATAATGATAACACAAGTAAGTGGTTTTCATTAACTGTTATTAGGAAGCCAAAAAGTGATAAGGCATAATATTTGGCGTGAAATGTTTAATGGAGTAATTTGAAGAGTTAAACACTGAATACATTTTCAGGCCTAATTTCAGGTTTATTAGTAACTTGGCTTGGGCATTTTTTCTTATCTCATTAGCCAGTGTAGCACTAATAGTTCAATTTATCCAGAGTTTGTTAGGTTGTAAAATTGGCGTTATTATGGGAAATTGCTTAGTACTTTAAAATATAAGATTATTGGTGCTTTTGCGCATTAGGCTTGATGAAACATTGGTAGATAAAATATAATAGTAATATTGGGCTTTAGTCCTTATCAAATATTGAAAAGTAAGTATAAACTGATGTCAATTTTAATAGTAAAGTTGACAACAATTAATATATTATAACCCTAAATTTGAGGCTTTTCCTAAATTAAGGCAAAGTCTGACACTTGGGTAGGCGGATCAGGGAGCAACTCTACCAAAGGCATTCTCTTGGAAGATGTTTATGTTGGCTTTATTTATTTTTATCTTATCTAAAGGTACCTTAGAAGTCACAATCCTGATATTTTAATAATTCTGCTACATATAGTAAGGCTGGGCTTCTAGTCTAAGTATGTTACAACCCAGTGAAGAGCCCAGAATGCCAGTGGCGTAGAAGCCCAAACAATTTGTAGGAGGGATGCCCTATTATTCCTGTGAGGGTAGTAAAAGTTCATTAATGTACAAAGGCCCCAATATTAAACCAAACGGATAAAATGTGGGCAGCCAGATGTCTTTCTGGGGCAGCCCTCAAGGGTGGGAGAGGCATATAGGATGATCACTCCTACTGAGTGGAGATTGCTAGATTTTGATTTTTATCTCAAAATACTTTAATTATTCTTAGTAATGTTGATATTCATTAGGAACACTTGGAGGTACTGCTTCACAATTATGATGAATGGAATTGCAAATCAAACTTAAGTGGTTCAAATGTTTACAGGGTAAGCCTGGTGATTATTCTATGGTTTTTAGAGTGGATCAAACTTCTGCAGAGTTGGCTAAGTGTCATATATAAGGATTGGTTTTGTTATATAAACTAGAGTAGATTGCCTCAAAGATTGATGCTCTGGATGATCCAGCTACTGTGATCCCTTTTTGGGTTTGGCAGGCAGGCGTTTTTTTCTCATGAACACCATACCAAACTCAGTGGATTAGAAGGCCTATTGTTGCCTGAATTATGTCAAACCAGTGGTGGGTTGGAAGGATGAATCTGGCAGTTAAAGATGGCCTCCATGAGTGATGGGTTTGAAAACAATGTGTTGGCCATATTGTGCTGAGCCAGTGGTGGGTTGGTGGGTCTAATCTGGCATATTGGAATGACATTATGGTATAGAAAAGTGAGAAAATAATTTAGAAGAAAATCTCCTTATGACTTCCACTAGTATGCGGTGAGCTGCTGGATCAGTGGATTGGAGGTCCCACTCAATGATAATTGGAGCCATAAGGCTGATGGCAGCATTCTTTTCTGAATTTAAGGAGAAAATGTTAAAATTGAATAAACTGGCGGCGTCCATGAAGAGAAATAGAAAAACAAAAGGTTTATTGAGTAAAGGCCCACATTAGAAAATTAACTGATAACAGACCCCTAGGAGGAGCTGTTGTCTTTATACTTGGGGGAGGGAGGGGATTGGAAGGTGGCTTCAAGCTGTCTCAGTTTGGGCCCTCTTTTTGTCAGTTTCCATTGGTTGAGTCAGGAAGAGCAGCATATATTGGAGGGGTTCTTGATAAATTTGTATAACTTACAAAAGCTTTGATAGTGGATATTATGGATTATCAGAAATCACTATAATATACCCAAACTTGAGAAGCTCTGTCCAGATTAAACGCTTGGCACATTTCACTTTATGGAAAATTGATTCTGCTGGTTAATTTATATTAAAAACTCCAAGGGTCTATCTATTGACTTGGATCAGTTATCATGACCTGTAACCACATATTTGGTAATTCAAAACACCTTTTATGATGCAGTAAGAGGTTCTTGAGCTTTGAGGCTGATATTCTTAGTTTCATAGAGGTTGGAAGATAAAAGAAAAGGGGTGAGATGAGTCTGGGGGTCCTGCTGATGGCCATTAATCTAAGCTATCTCCCTACTAAACCCCTTAATTTATCACAAAGGAAAAAGTAGAGAAGGGGTTTACAATAGTGGTCCCTGGGGCCAGAGCAGTGACCCACCACTCTTCATTAACATGAACCAAATTGCCCAGTTGTACCAAAAGATCCATAGGTATCTTTGGTCTCTGCTTGCATATGTAAGGGAACTTTTTGCAATTTTAGACCAAAAAGTTAGGTTTCTGTACTTACAAATAACCTATATGAGTCTGTTTAAGAAAAGTGATCCCCAAGTTTTCAGGTCTCCCCCTATTAGGAAATTATGGTAAGATAATTCAGGTAGTAATAAGTGTAGTAAGCCATGTATCAAAAGGAATCACTCTATAAGTAGTGGCACCAGCAACAAGATGCTAGAAGTAAATCAAAGAAGGAAGGCTATCCAGGGTAAGCCACAGAAGACCTGCAGGCTTTAAGGGGTGGCAACCAGAAAAAGTGGTGGGTGCAGTCACAATGAGAGAGAGGCAAGATCCTACCCTAAGGCCCATAATGAAAATTTTTAAAACCTAATGCAAAGCTTAAAACAAAATCTTGAGGAATACTTATACCCTATAAAAAGTATTACCAATGTAACAGGAAAAAAATAACTTTGTAAAATTGTTCTTAGAACTAGGAATATTCAAAAATGTGGGATTCAACAAAGTACTCTTAATTGCTATATCTTACCTTCAAAAGTATGGAAATCTTTTATAAAACATCATTAAGTCTTTAAACTCTTAGCAGTGCACAATTATTTATATTTTCTAAATACCACCTTTTTTTACAAATAGTATAAATGTATTTTTGATAATTTTAATTTCTTTACTAACTCATTTGTCCTAGATTTTGCAAGTTGTTGCCATGGATCTAGTCAAATGATAAGATAGAATAAACTGTGACAAGCAAGAGCATGAGTCAAATTGTGCTTTTGCAATATGAGAAGAGCAATTACCTACTAGGCCAATGACCATTAGCATTACTAATATACATTTAAGTTTAAACTATATAGACTATTTGACTTTTATAGAAAATAAACATAAGCATAAGATAACTATAAACTATATAATTTAACAAAAATAGATTGTAATATAATATAACTATGATAGCACTTAACTATAGTTTATATAAACTTAACTTTTCTTGAAACTATATATAAGCAGCTAAAAATTATATACTCTTATTTAAATCTTATTTATACTAAGAAATTAAAATCTAAATTACTTTATATAAATTTATCTATATAGCATTACTATATATGTAAATAGGTTAGAGCCTGGTTCAAAATGGTGACTTTTAGTTTATAAGACTGGTACTACATCAACGGTACCAAATAAGGTCTATTATAATCTAAAACTTAACTACCTAATATCCTGAGAGAGCAGTCATATAAAAGAATAAAGTATTTGTAGAAAATTAAATAGAATTGGTGATCTGTATCATATGATCTGTCCTCAACTACGTATGTCTAGTTATGCAAAAAATATTTACATTTTTCTTGCAATTTTATATATTTATTGAACAAAAAATGCAGCAATTTCTTCCCAAGAATACCTTATTTTTTTGTAAGAAATTACATAAAGTTTGTTAAAATAAAAAATTGTATAAAAGCATAAACAAATAGAGAATGATTCTTTAAAGATAAATGGAAAAATGAAGTATAAGAGCTTATGCTTTGTATGGCTAGCTGCGAAATAAGTATCTTCTCGATGACGAATTTGGGCTATAATCGACTCCGTTTTTGGTATATCTACTTAATAAAAAAATTTCACTGACGTACTGACTGACTCACTGACTGACATCTGAAACCTTCGAGTCTGATAGGGTCAATCTATTTGGGTGAGTGGGTGAGAATTGGCGAATCTTATTGAATCTTTTTATCAAGTCTGATGGGTTCAATCTGTTTGGGCGAGTGGGTGAGGATTGACAAATATCATTGAATAATTCACCAAATTGCTCACCTGAAGCTAATCGAGTCAGATAAGTTTAATCTATTTGGGTGAGTGGGTGAAAATTGGCAAATAAGATCGAATCTGAAACTATCAAGTATGATAGGTTCAATCTATTTGGGTGAGTGGGTGAGAATTGGCGAATATTATCTAATAAATAACTAATTGCTCACCTGAAACTCAACAAAAATCAGTATTAGAGTTTAAGTAACTTAAGTAGTTAGATTAATCAGCTCACTAGCCACGAGGGCAACAGCGAAGCTGTTAGTTCGAGTGGCTCGGGAGTAGTGCTGGCACAGCCTATAGGCTACAATGTGAGCTTATCATCTGATAAACTTTAAATACTGTAGCGAAGCATGGGTATCTGGATGTTAGGTTTATAAATTTTAAAAACCTGCCTAATTTGTTTCACCTAATTAATAAAATACTTTTGGCAAGTTAAGTAGAAGTTGATTTAGTAGTTTGGAAGATATGTCACATGCTCAATGATTTTAAGTATAAAGAGATGTTTCGGGTAGCAGGTTGGTGTTATTTGATTGATTCGATAGGTTTTTTTTTGTTTGGCCGAGCGGTTGATGGCTTTTGTTTGAATCGATAGGCCACAGTTTAGCTTTGAGGGGTGATTAGTTATTGATTGATTTGATAAATTCAGTTAGGTTTACCTGAGTGATTGGTGGTTTTTGGTTAACTCGATTGAGTAATTAGATTTGGCTGAGTGGTTTTGTTTATCTAAAATATAAACCTAAATTAATAAATTGAATATCTGAAATTTTATAGACACCGTAGCAAAGCACAGGTAAATCAGCTAGTTTAATTTTTATGAGGGTAGCCAATTGCACAGCTTAACAGAAGAATGAAACTGAAGAATCTCGAATTTTCCTTTGCTAATCAAGATTTTTCGTACATCTTGTGCGCTTAAATATTGACTTATCCGAATTCTACGCAAGGTTTAGATATTTTGAGAGCTAAACAAACATGAGTCAGCTTTATCAAGAGGCAAATGATTTCTTCATTGAAGAGGAGTATAACCAGGCATTGTCCTGTTATGATAAACTCATTGCTGAGTCCACCCAGGAGGGCTCTTCCACTGCTTCTACTCTTTTAGCTGATTATTACTACAAGCGTAGTTTGACTCATCAGAAATTGAACCAGCTTCAACTTTCTTCTACAGACTCTTGCAAATGCATTGAAATCTTGGAGAAAGAAAATCCCACCTCCAAACTGCTAGCCCGTTCCTACTTTAGGATGGGGTAATTAACCTTTCCACTTTGATAGATCACTTCAGTTTTTATTCTGTAGATTTTTACTTTATTATCTTAGTTTTTTCCTTTTGTTTCCTGGTTAGCAGCTCCTAAATATCTCTTAGGCTTTGTGAATTCAAGTTGAAAAACTTCAATGCCGCCAATGAGGCTTTACTTAAGGCCCAACAGTTAGGAAGTCTCGAGAAGGATTTGGTTTCTATGCTGGAAGCTTGCAAAGAAAAGCTTCCTAAGGCACCTGGTAACTAAAGTTTTTACGTAGATCCAAGTTATACTTTTTGGTTGGTTTCACTAATTCGCGTTTCAATAGCATCATTATCGAAACCAGAGTTCGCTTCTGTTGCTACTCCCAAGATCCGGTACGCTTTTTAGATACAGATTAGATGAGCAATTTCTAATATAATTTAGCCATGAGTGGTACCAGACAGACTCCCACGTCTTTGTGTCCGTTTTTATAAAGAAAGTACGGCCCGAGAATGTTACTGTAGAATTTCTACCTAGAGAAGTATGTCCCTTCAATTTGTTGTTGAGTCACCTTCTAATATATTTCATCAGTTCACTTTGATTGTGAGGCAACCTTCAGGCTCCGATTTACAGTTTTCCGCTGAGCCACTTGCACAAAAGATTGATGTTTCTCATTCTACCTACACTGTCTTTTCAACTAAGATTGAGTTAATACTTAAAAAGGAGAATGTTGGAATAAAATGGAGAAACTTAGAAGGGGAAGAGGAAGATGGTGCTTCAGCAGTGGCTACATCTGTCCAAGGTAACAAGAAATGTTTATTTTTTGCTAAAGTTTAGAAGTCAAGCCTTCATATCCCACCTCTAGTCGTAAGCCTAAAAACTGGGATGCTTTATCCAAAGCAGCCGAGAAGGAAGAAGAGCAGGAAGATCAAGGAATAAATGCTGTGTTCCAAAAGATCTACCGAAATGCTGATGAGGATACTAGGCGTGCTATGCTTAAATCTTTTACCGAATCTAATGGAACGGCTTTATCTACTGATTGGAAAGATGTGAGCAGCAAGAAGTATGAAACCAGTCCTCCTGACGGATTAGAGGCTCGCCATGTAAGCTCATGCTTTTTATTTCAACTGACTATTTTAGTGGGATAATGATCGTTGACCAAACCTGTGTATTAGCTATTTGTTCGCACTTGGCATAATTAAGCCATGAATAAATTTTTTTGTTGTGCTTTTGTTATCCAGGTAGCGTTTGATTTAGGTGAAACTTTTGTGCTGTGCAACTGCCTTGTTTCTAATTTTAGTTTTTAGCTGCAGGCTTACAGCCACTATCTACTGTGAATATAAGGAATGTGAAAGTACCGTAATAATTTTTCATTTTCAGTTACGCAGCCAGGATGCTGTCATACGTTTGGCATGTGATTATGTTGGTTGGCTGATATAATGTCTGCTCAACCTGGCACTAGTTTTTTTGCGTTCAATTTAACCCTTTCAATGATTTTCAAAAAAATCCTCTGTTTTTGGCCCTTAAATTTGGCAAAAATTTCTTAGCCAACGTTTACACTTTTTGTAATTATTTGGTCCTTGTCCGCAACATAAATATTAAATACTCGATAAATTTTGAAATAAATACATATAACCCTCATTTTTTGGATGCATATATATATTTTTTGATTTACATAAACGCCTTTTTTGGACGGATATATACATCAAATAATTAAAAGGGTTAATTTACACATGCTAGCCTTGCGTTTAGGGTTTGTGCTCTAGATGTTGTAGGGTTAAATACTAAATTTAAATTAGCTATGAAAATAGCCTTAGAGGTTTCTCAAGTCTATGTGTTTAAACTATTAAACATAACTTCATAGGCGAATGTATTTTTATAGATAATAATTAGATTAATAGCTCAAGTGTGCTAGTTTAGCTTAAAATTAACTGACGTTGCGGCTTATCTGTTATGGTCGCTATAGTTGGAAAGACAACATAGTTAATATGCTCGGTTTGCAATTTAGATTTTTATATTAAATATTATTTTTAACTAGTAGGTCATTACCCCTTGATTAAACTCCTCTTTATAGCAAAGCGAAGGATATTGACTCTGTTGTTTATTGTCACGTTTAATTTGAAACTTAACAGCAGCTGTATAACTTACTGATGTGCTGGAAAAAGCAATGCTTCAAAGGTAATCTTTCGTGTACTAAATTAGTTGTATTTTCTTGAAACTTATTGGCTTTTAATTTGACTTTAATATCAAAAAATGTAACAGTGGTGATAGTCATTCATTAGCACATCAATTTATGAGAATTTGCAAATGAGTTAGTGCCATATACTTAAGAATAAAGAAGTTTTATGCCACCTACAGAATAAACTGATTTGTATTATCATCATATGAGGATCTCTGTAATGCATGCTACTAAAACTTAGTACTAAAACGTTAAAGTCACGAACTTTTATAGTTGATACAATTTTTGTGCACCATATTTTCTGTGTAATAATGTTGAAATTTTTAAGAGTATAGTTGATTTATTTATAACAAGAAAAACTAACATACTAGACACTAGATATATATGCACTAGGTAATATTGTCTGATTTCTATTTTACAGCTAAAATTGACTCTTAAAAACTATCACGATACAGTTAAATTTTTCAGCAGCAAAGTATCTCATGTTAAGGCTGGTATTTAAAAACGTATTTTATGAAGGTAGAGAAGTTTATAATTGTGTTGATTTTAGTCTTTTTAATTAATAGCTTACCATTTAGTGTGATAACAATATTCAAATAAATCATTTCTCTCAAATATTGAAGCACCCTTTATCATATAGACCTCAATAATTCAATACGAGGTTTACTGTTTTAAGGGGTGGAAGGCGAGTCGATAGGGCGTACGGCTACCAACTTGAAGGTTGCGGGTTCGATTCCCGCCCTTCGCACATCGATTGGGGTGCCAGTCGAAGGAAGCTATTGGCGGTTAGTAGGTCTAATAATACAAAAAACCTTACCTATGACGTACCCAGAAAAATCGAGTCCCGATCAGGAGATGGAAAAACTTTCTTCGACGGAGTTGGCCCTGCTCAGGTTTCGTGTCGATTTTTTCTTTCTTTCTCTCTTTCGGTAATACTTGTCCCCTAGTCGGCTTGCCTCGAATAAATAAAGGTTTACTGTTTTATAGTATACTAGCTGTACCCGGCCACGTGTTGCTGTGGCTCAGCCTGGTTAAATGGAAAAGAAAGAAAAGAGAAAGCACGCGTTTCTAATAGCAGAGTTACCCGGCGTTGCTTGGGTTTATTTATGAGCTCGCACTGACAGCCTAAAGACTGTGCCAGCACTATGTTTGAGCCACTCAGACTAACAGCTTCGCTGTTGCCCTCGTGGCTGGCGAGCTGGTTATCCTAAATCTACCTATCTCGAATAAGCTACTTAAAACTCTTATATTGATTTTTGTTTAGTTACGGCTGAGTAATTTGGTAGTTATTTGATAATATTCACCAATTCTTACCCACTCACCCAAATAGATTGAACCTATCAGACTCGATTAGTTTCAGGTAAACAATTTGGTGTTTTATTAGCTAATATTTGCAATTCTCACCCACTCACACAAATAGATTGATCCTATCAGATTCGATAGTTTCAGATTTGATAATATTCGCCAATTCTCACCCACTTGCCTAAATAGATTGAACTTATCAGACTCGATGCTTTCAGATGTTAGTCAGTTAGTACGTCTGTGAATGTGTTTTATTAAGTAGATTATTATAGATAACCACCAACCACTCAGCCAAACCCACTGATATTGTTTACCCAAAATCCACCAACCACAGCCAAACCCAATTGCCCTATTAAATCAACCAAAAGCTACTAACCACTCAGCCATAGTTAAAATCAACTGAAACTATTAAATCAACTAAATAAGTGGTATTACGTGGCATTTCTCAGGTTTAATAAATAGATTGATTTAAGGGAGGATACCCCAGTGGTAGAGTATGGACCCTCTACCACTGCCTCCCGAGTTCGATCCCGGTAATGGACTTTGGGTAGGGGACGATTTTGACTGTGTTGGTTTTGTGCACCAATGCCCCGAACCGAGATAGCGAATAGCAAAGGCGGTCCATGGAGTTTCTGGCCTATCATACGCCGCGCATGGAGGTTTTCCGGGTTTTATCCTCCTTTCCCATTTTCTTCACTTCCCTAATCGGTGCGGTATCGTCCCAGGTCGGCCCACCTCGAATAAAATTCAAATAAATAGATTGATTTATAATTTTAACACATATATAAATTTTAGAAGGGTGGTTAGCCGAGCAGGTAAAACTGCTTCCACCCTAAGTGCAGGATTTGAGTTCTAAACCTGTACTGGCTAGAAAAATTCTCGGTGTGGTGTATTTGTCCCAAGGTCGACCCGCCTCGAATAAATTTTTATATGTAAATTTTGGCTTACTGTACTCCTTCTCCATATAAACTTTAACTATGCCAAATCTCATGCTCCTTCGTGCGTGCAATATGCTTAAAATGGGTACAAAGTTTTCTCTTCACGTATTAATATATAGATAGTTATAAACTATTTTTATATTACTGCAGATTTTCTATACAATATGAAAAAAGATATCATTCTGATATAATATATGGACTGATTTTAAAGTTATATAAAATTTAATTATCCTTAGGAAGTGTATGCAAGTAAAAGTATACACTTTAAGTTAATGGTCATTGGTCTAGTACTGCACTTCTATAGAAAAGGAATCTTATTTATTGCAGAAAGAAAAATATACATTGTAATATCATTTGACCAACTATATGAACAAATAATTACTTATTTTTTACTATATTTCTCCTTATATTTAGATAGAGGCTTTGATTTATCTTACCTCTATGTTGATATCATCTTTAGTAGTAATTTACACAGATTACCTCACCCTGTGCCCAAATTTTTATATGTTGTTGTTATTAATGACATTAGGTTACTATTGATTATCTTGCCTTAGTACCTCTGACTACTGGCAATAAACAAGATCGAATCTATAATCCCCACTGGCACTAAAACCAAGTCATTAATTTACTACAATTTACACTGCCCCATGGCCATATATATAATTGTATTGCTTATTATATTAATACTACTCCCTAACCAAAGTGCTACTGAAAATGTATTATATATATGAGTTTATTATACTTTTCCTTGCCCCTACATTAGTATAAAATTGGTGCTATTTGGTTATTATTTTCCAATCTTTCTAAAACAATTATACAAAGGCCTTAAATTCCTCTGAGCAGTTTATTACCCAAGTATCTGGTGCCAATAAGAACAGGAGAACTTTGGAGGTTTATAAAGAAGGGATTATATTTTACAAGAGATCATTTTTTAGATTTTATTAGTTGTTACTGAAGCTAGCATAACTAAGAACACCAACTTCAAGCACTACTGCCATTGTCAGTACAGATACTATGGTTTATGTTATGTTTATTTTAATAAAACCTTATTGCAACTACTTTTATCTATTCCCTTTTCCCAGGTATCTGACTTCATAAAGATTGCATGTTATTTAGTGCAAACTCACATGTAATAACTGCAATTGACGCCAAAGTGCAAATTGCAACATTACTGCTTGCTACAGAGAGCACTTCTTGTTGCCCTTTATACCTACTTTTTAAGAATAGATCACAAAAACTTATGCTGAAGCGTCCAAATTTTGAGGCCCAGCAGACTTTTATCCAACCTCTTCATCAGCTGCACTTTGAAATGAACAGCCAACTTAGCATAGTTTTAGCTTTTATATTAATACACCATAAATGAATAACCATGATAGCAAAAATTATGGGGAGAGTTGGCGCTGCCTTGATGGCATAGAGTTAATACCAGAGGAATCAGTGCCTTCTCTCACATCTTTGTTGGAATATTGAATCCATGAATCTCCTAGTAAAATATTAAAGTCAGGAAATAAAAGACTTAAATTTGCACTTTTTATTCCCACTCAAAAATTTAAATAGGCAGAAAACAGTCTGTGGAGGAGTGATGCCAATTTGTTAGCCTATTAAATCAAGTCTACCAGGGCTTTAAAAATGATTTGTGTAGATGTAGTCAAGCTCATGCTGATGATTGCCCCTTGGCTAGACAGTTATTTATGCCAGATACTAAACATGATAAGTCTGGACTTAAAGGCAATGAGGCGCCAATGGCAGCCAAATTTTCTACAGATTTTACTGTCATTTTCAATCCAACCAGTTCTGATCTTACCAATACACTGGAGCCCCCATCTCAAGTGCACTAGAATCTGTTCCTAATGCTGCTCCTGAATTTCTACTGTTGCTACCATGCTAGCCTTAGCTTCTGATAATCCCACCCTCTATATTGCTAATATTGGTGGCTCTGCAGGTTCATTACAACCTCATTGGAAACCAGGGCTTTATAATTATCATCAAGTTATCCCTTGCAAACCTGCATAGATTTGATAATAAGAGAAACATTCACACCCTCATGTGGTTATTTAAATTACTATATCAAACACAAATAACCAGCCAAACTGGCCATGTTAATGACCTTGTTGGACTCATCAGTCATAAATGGTAATGCTGATAATTTGAGAAATTGGAATGTCTTATGCTAATGCTAAAGATGCTATTGTTAATAAATTTTGATGGAGAAGAACTTATAATCTACAATAACCGCCTTTTTTCCATATCATTCAAATCAGATGAAAATTTTTTGGCATTCAACAACATTTTTATTATGAGGCTTAGGTGTTGTATAAGGCAAATGTTCTAGGTTAATATGATGCTCAGATTGCTTTCCGCCATGCCTGCAAAACTTATAAGAGATATTGGTCCATGTTACCCGTTCTAAATAGCAAAAATTCCATAACAGAAATGGTAAATTACCCCCAATGATGCCCCCTCACTTTTATGTGATGAATATGAACAAACTTTCTGTTCATCATGTGACATCTCCAAGAAAAACATTATGGTGCCTTGATATAATAAAAAAGATGAAATTTTTATATCAATGATTTAATAATCCTGTTTAGAGAATCAATAATTAATGAACTTCAGCTTAATGGCATGATTAAGAAGAGTTGGGACGAATAATTATTCATATTGCATGCAGTAGTCAAAAATAATGTGCTATGCCCTATGGCTTCAAAATAGTGATAAAAAACTAATATACCAAAGCCAAACAATACTTTTGATGTTCATATGCTTACTGACCTAAAAAACTACTTCTTCAAGTGTACCTATGTTGAAGTCAGTGTGAGCAATATTAAAGTTTGAGCATTTGTTGACATTGGTGTTCCAGTCTACATAGTATGAGATAAATGATGAAAAAACTTGGGGTTTCACCTGACGTTAACCAGTGTAAAAAGTACAAAACCACAGGTACCACCACTATCACATTTTCAAGGAGCTTACAATGCATTTTCGCCAGTTTGTACCATAATGTCACCAGCCCCCACCATTGTGCTACCCCATGATTATTATAAAATACTAAATTGGGAACTCATTTTATGAGGGCATTTGAGCTTAAGGTCAACTCTGAAAAAACATATAGGATATTGTAATGATCAGTGATTGTAACCATCTAGTACTAAAAAAATGATCAGTGATTGTACATGAATTTTAAGGTTGGGACTTATGAAATTCACTACACTGAGGGTTGTAATCCAATTCTCTGACAAGGCTTAATTGTCAAGGCAATGTAAACTGGTATGTTTCTATGAAAAGAATGTATATTTATTCTGGCATAATCAAGATTTAGGTTCAATCCACCAGCTATAAGTTGTTTGGATGTCAGTATTCATTAGGCTTTGATGCCTAAATTAATGATAATTTGTGTAGCTCTTGCTGAGCTACAATTTATTAGTTAAGGGTATGTTCCAGCAGTTGAGTCCCCAGGATCATTCTAAAGTTTATCTGAAAAGGTAGAAGACTGGCAACTTATATCCTGGAACTGGTCTAAAAGTTAAATTAGGATTGTCTTTATCTTTTTTCTTCTGCATACACACTCCTGTAGTGAGCACCATTTGTGTAATATGAGGTCCCTTTACATGCAACATGCGTAGGCCAACAGTTGGCCAGTCCAACTTCTTGGATTACTGTATGGCAAGACTACTCAGTAAGCTAACTTATCTTTGGTATAGGTAAAGCTATGCCATTATTCTCAAGATCTTATTTCAAGCTCCTGGAGTAGATAAAATTAAGCCTGGGAGCTAACTGACTTTTATTATATAAAAATAGAGAGTATACCAAAGTCTATTAAAATAAAGGTTTGTACTATCTAAAGTATCAAGAGATAATCAAGAATATTATTAAGAATAGGCGCATATCACGTGTGAGGGTGGAAGTAGATTCAAAAAAGTAGGATGTGATGGTACATTCCAAGTTCAGAGTTATAGTAAATTAGGATTCATCATTGAAAGCTGGACTGAGTTAAATAATGGTAGCACAGTTAAGTGGCTTCCATTATCTTTCAAATGATATTAGGGTATAATTGGTGACATAAGGTAGTTAATAGAAGGAATAGGAGAGCTAAACATTTAACACAGCCTCAGGCTTTGTATCAAGATGATATTAAGTTGGTTTGGGTATTCATTATATTTCATAAACTAAAGGAGTACTAGCATGGTAATTTATCTAGAATTTGTTAGGTTGTAAACATGGAGTTATTATGGGAATTTGCAAAGTGGTATAAAATATAATATTATTAGTGATTTTGGACCATAGGCCAGATAGAACATTGAACCATAAAATAAATTGATGTCAATAAAAACAATAGTAAAGTTAACATTAATTAAAGTAATTAATAATCACAACCCTAAATTCAAGGCAACACCCAAACTAGAGAAATTCTTGACACTCCCTTTTCCTCACCTGAAAGTATTAAATCTTCAAGCCTGTTCTTTAAAATAAAGCCAATTTGTGTATGTCTAGACTCCCACATGGGAGTTGTGTCTTTATAAATTTATTTATTTACATTTATTGATTTGGCATAGCTGGCCATGGAGAAAAACTCAAGTTCTGGGAACGCCACTCTAGCATTTGCATATTGCAGTCAGGACGTTGTGAAAGGATAAACAGGAGCCAAACAGAACCCATGAAGTCAGAGGTACTGATGTCCAGAGGAGGTTTGTCTTTTTACCATCGTGCACAGCCCTGTGAAGCCCACCAGATGACAGAGGCCAGTAGCGTATGAAAGCACGCTGCACCTCATCCTATTGGAGTGTGTTATGTGCTTTTATCGCTTCATGTATCATATCTACTGAACACCCAAAAATTGGTGGAATTTAAACATACCTTTTTGGAATTGTTTGTGCCATACCCTTTGTCATCTCAACAAACTATTATGCTGAATAACTGAGATAACTCTCTTTTGGCTTATTTTTGCATTATGTCAAATGGCAAGAAAGATATTGATAACCTTGCCCATTACATTATCTACAGGTCAACCTTCTTCTTGCTTGGTTGTGCTCTCTAGGAAGCCCGCAATATCATCTATCAACAATGTCCCAAGAATTTTTAAAAATCCTTGATTCTTCTTCACTGGTTTTTGTTGGCTTTTCAGTAAAGAGGATGTGAAGTTTGGGGGTGGTCATTTATACTGTTGGTGGTTTTCTTGCACTAATAGGAGATTTTCAGGGGGAACATTAACACTTTCTGGGAACCCTGGATTCAAATTGGTTCCTTCAAGATTCCTTTCACAAAGTTTTCCATTAGGAAATGCTTGACATCAATTCCTCATCACATTGGTCCTGGTTTGGTGCCACCAGGATTTCTGATATCAAGGGGGTTATGTAATGATCAGTGATATAACGTGAACTTTCCTAAAGTAGGATTTAGAAAATTTATCACAACCTTGGTTGCAATCCCATTCTCCAATTCGACTTGACTGATAATTAATTCATACTAGGATACTTATTTGAAATAGTATATATCTTATCTAGAAAATTAGTTAAGATTTAGGCTAGCAATCCATCAACTAGCAATCTCTGGGATGCCAGCATTTGTTAGGTTTTGATGTCTAAATTATTGATTATTTGCATAACTCTAGCTGGGCTACAATTTACTAGTTCATGGTGTGTTCCCCTTTCCTCACCTGAAAATTCTATCTCTTTTGGGTTGTTCTCCAAAATAAAGCGATTATGTTATGTCTAGACTCACAAATGAAAGTCACATTTTATAAATTTTATTTGTCTATATTTTATTGATTTGAAATGGCTGTTTAGGTAAAAATCAGGTATTGGAAACGCTGCGTTGGCACTTAATTATGCAGTCAGGATGCCACAACAGGATAAACAGGAGCTGAACAGGACTCATGGAGATGGAGGTACTTAGGTCCAGAGAAGAGTTGGCTTTGTGCCATTAAGAAAATCCCCTGTGCAGCACTCTGGGTGACAGAGTCAAGAGCATATGATTGCCCGCTTCACCTTATCATGGTGGGACCATATTCTGAGCTTTCATTTCCCTGTGTGCTCTCTTTCTGGAACGCCCAAACTTAGCGGGTTTTGAACTTACCTCTTTATTAGTGTTTATGCTGTACATTACAGTATCTTGATGCAAATTATTCTCAAAAAAGTGTTGCAACTCTCTTTTGACATAGATTTGCATTATGTCAAATGACAAGTAAGATCTTGAGAACTTTACCCATTACAGATATTGGAACATAAACTTCCACTTTGCTGCCATATGAAGGACATCAGTACAGCCCGTCCCTCCTCTACTTGACAAAATTTTGTATAAAGGTGACATAGTCTTAGTATGATATCAAAAATGTTGCTGTAACATTTTGAAATTGGCAACACAAAATTAAGGAAAACAAAGGAATCTCACTATAGGATGATCAGAGCCTTAATATTACACCAAGCCACCAAGACTTATATAAATAGACAATAAATTATTATTTTCTGATGGGTTATATGGCAAAATCTAGCCCCCTAGTAGCTGTGCTAAATGGATTATAAATATAGCACCTAGTTCTATCTATCCTAATAAAGGTGAAATCAAAGTTTATTAACAAACTCTTTAGATTATTCCATATAAGTGAAGCGCCATCAACTCATTGCCAATGGTTATGTGTTGACTTTTTATTGATGAAGTAAAATACAATGCTAATGATCCCGCTGGTTTAGGGTTATCCTGCGAGCCTAGTAAATTAACAATCCAAGAAAAACCCTCTGACACCTGATCTATTAATCCACAATGTGAAAAAAACTACCAACTAAGTAATGAATAAAAAAATGAGTTACACTGCTCCACTTAGCCATGTGAGATTTGATGCTTTATATAGCAATTATAAGTCTAATGAAACCATCAAACCTAATTGGAAAGCTCTATTTAGAAATATTAATGACATGACTACCATAATTATACCCTTTAAATACTCCAAAATTGATTATATTGTTTATCAGGTGCATTCTAGAATTATTATTTGATATCCTCCTTGCACTAGCCTGAAGGCCACTTTTTCTCAATTATTGTTTTGGCCCTCACTTATCTTTGTTCTATGATGTTTGGTCAAGTAAGTGGAAATGTATTTAGTTTAATAAACTATATGGGCGCATAGGTTGGTTATTTATCAATTATTATAATTTAAATAATATGTAGATAGAGGCTCTTGTCTTTTTAGTAAGTGAAAGCCAAATCTAATTTAATTGGGTACTCAGAGATGCCTTGTTTGGACAAAACATATTGGGTTAAAGTTAATTTAAAAATTTAACTCTCAATATGGCACTTGATGGCATAATGGCTTCTGAAAAGCGATGACTATGCACTATTGCTTCAGTAGGGTCTCTGTATATGGCTACTATTCTAGGTCTCAAATGCTATCACTATTGTTGAGACCATGCAAAAGAGATGTAAAATATGCAATTATAAAAAGAAATAATCTTATTTTAAAAAATTAAAAAGATGAAACTAAATAAAGTATAGGAGAAAAGCAGAAATGTGATGAGTGATAGGAAAATATCATGTGTGAGGTTGGAAGGAGATTATGAAGTGCAAAAGGTGATTGCAAAGTCCAGGTTCAGAGTTAGAGTTATTGGGATTCATTGTTTTGGGCTATACTGAGAGAAATAATGGTAACGTAGTCAAGAAGTTCCCATTATCTGCCATTAGGAATTAATAGGTAGTAAGGTATAATAAGGCATTAAGTAGTTAAGGAAAAATAGAGGAATTAATCACTGAATTAAACTTCAGACTTACTATTAAGATGATATTAAAATTGGTTTGGGTATTCATCCTATCTCATCAGCCAGTAGAACAAAGTCAAGGCGATTTATCCTAAATTTGTCATGTTGTAAACTTGTCATTATAATGGGAGATCTCTCAGTGCTTAAAAGTTAATTTATTAATGATTTTTGGCATTAGGTTTAATGAAACATCAGTCAATAAGTAATAATAATGTTTTCAGGAATTAGGCCTGAGATAGCATTGATCAACAATTGTATAATAATGTTTTGGGGATTAGGCCTAAAAATTGGTTGATTGCCAATGAGATGATAATGTTTTTGCTATAGGCTTGAGAAATCCCTGAACTTTTAAATTAATAAATAATGTAAACTGAGGTTAAGGGAAATAATAAAAAAAGTTAGGAATATTAAGTTGAGGCTTCACCTAACCTAGGGCAAAGCCTGACAGGGGCATTATTTGATCTTACTGCTATGTAATTTATATCTGTAGTTTCTTTTACTAAGGATTACCTCACCCACATATCCTCATTTTCATATGTAAATAAATGAGGCAGGTCGACCTTAGGACAAATATGCACGCCAAGTTATTTTTAAGCCTGTGCTGGTTTTGAACTTATGTCAATTGAAACCTGACCCAGAGTGCAGCAGGAATCACCCTGCTATGCTACCACTCCTCCACATTTTTATATGTAGTTGCCAATTAGTAGTATTAAATTACTATTGATTATCTGCTTCAGCGCCCTCACCTACTGGAAGTTTCAGGAAATTAATTTTTCAATTGGAAGTTTTTTAATAACTAAACAAGTATGAGTTAAATCAGTTCCAGTGGTGATCAAAAGAAAAGTTTCTTTACTAGTAACTATGCACTTTAGCAGTAAGTAAAGGCGTGCCAGGGTAATGAGCAACTACTTTATATAATTGAACAATACATTATTTATAATTTTTGAGGGGCACAGTATCAGTGTGGATATTGACCCTAAAGATTGGCAATATCTTCCTAAAGTCTTGGAGTAGCCCAAGCCTTTAATTGATGAGAATAGGACCTTTTTTCACTCTGACGTCAGATTTTACAACATTGGCCCTTTGATACCTTTGGGACTATGGACTGATCTGAGGTATCATTGATTGGCATCTTCCACAGATCAGAGGGAGTTTCAGGTAAAGTTTAATCCTTGTCCAAACTGACTTGATCTTGATATTTTCTAATATTCTTATCTCAAGATCTTGCTGAAGAAAACATAAATTTATAGAAATCTTCCATGAACCCAATTAACAATTGTACCCATTTTGATAGAGGCAATGGAGTACTCCAGTCCACTGAAGTATACCACTCTATAGGGCCATAACATAACACTTATAATTTGTTGGCTCTTCCTTCAGTGAAATGATGATAAAACACTACTAGATTACCCAAATGATATCCTAGCATAAGAGGCTTTGTGGAATTGCCTTGTTTTGCCTCCATTTAGGTAACAGTATTAAGGGATCTAAAAACTAAGGCTTACAACCTAATTATTTTCTTCACTAGTCTTCTCATGTCTAAGCCAGCAGCTTCTGGCAAGGAAGCCTCCATGATAGGTTAAACACTGGAGAGTAAAAAATCCCTTATCTGTACAGAGCTCTAAATGGAGACATTTGAATGATCTGATGATAGATCACTTAGTCAGCCATCAGAGCTCCTGGAAGGTACTCATTCCATTTACGCAGGTCAGTTTGTGTCATCTTTTGCAATATGGAAATGGGGTATGTTAGAATTCAATATGCACACATCATACAGCTTAATTGATTAGATAAATATCTGCTTTATCCGCTGGGATGAAACCCCTTAGTGGATGTGGAAGTTATCATTTTATATGATAAAGAATGTTTGGTAAAATCTCTTAAAAATATTAGCTAACCTGTTAGGATTCAATTCTGATGGATACCAATGTTCTGTCATGGAGTATCCCAATAATTAACAAGTTGTACAATTATTAATTTTACCATTAATAATTAGTCATATTGTATAGTCAATCAGAGCGTTACTAATTGATTAAGAGTTTATTGTAGTTGCTTAGCGTTGACAACATTGTTTTGAACAACAACTTGTAGTTTAACCTTTTAGGCACCACTACCTTCTATTAATGGGTAAGGTCCCATTACCTAAGCAGGTTACTAGCTTGATGGGGATGACCCTCTGGGGTGGATGAGGGCGTTGGGACACGCTACCTACAAATCCAAACCATGTTAGATTATAATCTAATCTGCGAGGGATACTGACCAGATGAATGGATGAGCAGATGAATTATTTATTGCTGGTGCAATTTGTGGAGGGCTATACATCAATGACAGCTATAATTCCAATTGGGGCACCAACAGAAGAGTTGGGCGTCGGATTCCCCCTATAGTTTCCTTGTTTTAAACTAATTATAGCAGAATCTTGATATATCTCACAGAAATTTTGACTGTTATACATTTGTTTTATTTTTTCTCTATGATTAGAGTTGAAGGATACTAATCCTTTGTCTATATATTGCTTGTCAAGTTCTCCACAAGATTTTGTGCCAAGAGAGGAAGGGAAAAGTTTCATTGGTCCAGACGTTGCCAACTCTAGTGGAATAGTTAAAGGGATCTGATTTCCCTTGCTGTCTGGAAGAATTCAGAGTACGTTCACATTGGGTTGAAGGAAAGTTGCCACTACCTGTCTTAAGGAGAAACCAGATCATAATTGATATTTGGGCATGAAAATCTCATCTGGATACTAGTCTTCCTACTAGTATCACCCACCCACACATATCTATATAAGCTAATAGATTATAAATCATCAAAAGTGTTAATTGCACACAATGAACTTGTGTAGTAAACCTAAAAAGTTTACTTTTGGTGCTCACTACAGTATTATTGAGTTTCAGGCCAAAGATTACAAAAGAAAGTACCAGTATAATGAACAAACTTTAGAAACTGTAAAAAGAATTGGATACTACTAACAAGAATATGCTGAACATGGCGTCACAAGATAATATAGCTAATTTAGATGAGTGAGTGACAAAAGACGAAGAGGATCAGACCACAAAGGAATTTGAAGAAACAAATATGGGAAAATAAACCATTAGCAGATTTTATTTTAACAGGGAAGAAACCTGATGTATCAAAATTGACAGAGAAGATGAAAAGCCAATGTTGAAAATGTGGTGTGACTGTGTTACAGTTGGAAACATCCCAGTTTCTGATTGCCATCTTACCTTAGGTTTGATGCAAGTGATGTCAAATGTCTAGCGTGAGTTGGACTCTCAAGGTAGTAAACCTTGGAATTAGGGGAATTCAAAAAGAGACAAAGATGAAATAAGGATGTGAGGTTGCAAACCCTGGGTTTTACCTTATTTTATAATTATTGAATAAATAGTCGCAGATGAAATGTATCCCAATAATCTGATGCCATGAACACACCAAGTAAAAGGCAGGATATTTGAGGGAGATCAAGACCTGAAATCCCAAGTTTTTGTTAACATGACAAAAACTTGTTGTGCGCGAATCATCAGGTAAGATAAGGTAAGGGCAGCTTGAGGCCACCAGAGAAACAAACAAAAGTGAGAAAAGAGAGAATTTCAAATGAAGTTCAGAATTGTGTGGCATTGACCTTAAAGGTCGCCCTTCTGGAGCCTCGCCCAAACCATTGATTAGGCTCACAAGAGCCTAATCAATAATTCAGGCGAGGCACAACCCAGCGCCTGAACCTAACAAACACCAAATTTTTTTTTAAATGAATCAATTTGGATTTGGAAAATATGAACCCAAATCAAAATGCAACAAACAGAATAATACCATTCATTACAGACTGGACATTTTTCCTCCAATGTTGGGGGAAGAAGTCACAAGCAAAAGTGAATCTTGTTTTGCCTCAAGAAGTATAAACTGCTCAATATCATAAGGAAATAGTTTAGAAGTCTAGATGTAGAACAATCTAACACTGCATCTAAATTTGTTCCACCAGAAATTTAATTTAGTTTTAAAAGCCCCAAGGGGCTTCTAGTGCAGGCAACTATTATAGATGGTGACCTGGGGTACTGCCCCCCAACACACTAGGGCTGCGCAAATCTAAGCACCACTTAAAAATGTGGGCCTGACAACAATTGGGAGTAGTACATGCTACCCCCTAAACTGACATATGGCCGCCATGTTTAAGTACTGAGCAGCTCATCTGCACCAGCCAGGACAGGTGATATGCCTCTCATCCCCCTTGTGGGGACAAGACCCAATGAGCTCAGTTTTAAGGCCCCTAAGGGGGGGAGAAGCCGAAGCCCTACCCTTTATCACCTGATTTTTTTGTGGAGTTATGCTCTCTGTCCCTTTTTGTCCAGAAATCCTTGGAGTCCTTTTTATCTGCCTTCACTTTCTTGCATGATCCGTTTTGCCACCAGCCAACTAATGCCAACTGAACTGGAAGCTAGCCAAGCTTCAGGACAACTCAGCAAACCACAGCATTTATTATAGGCAGGTGCACCAAAGTGCAGCCAACCAGGATTGTCCCTCCCTTTTCCTGGGGTCTGCACCCGTGCAACCCCAGCTTGTGGGGAGGCCATTTGACAGGCCCCATGTCTGAATTGTACCCCATCCTTCCTGCCTTTATTCTCCCCTCAGGAAGTGGTAGACACCCACAAGAACAGGTTGGCACAGTCATCGCTGCCATCCCACACTTCTTTCAGGCCACAACAGGACCTGACCAACGTGCCTCTTTGAGTTCTGATGTTAGCTACTCACCCATGTTTTCACAGGATTTCCCCAGTTGCACCACGTGGAGGCCCCAGCTTAACCTAACTAACTCACCTGTTCCACCAGGTATTTCCCAGATGGAGTAGATAATTCAGATTTATTCATAGAGGACCTGGGAGTAGATCCGTGGCATCAAGTCATGATTATAATTGCAAATGATGTCAAGAAGTCAAAAATGAAGGCGAATGATCTAAAGATACTAAAAGAAATGGCATGAAACGCCAAGAATAAAAATCAATCAACTCAAGTAGAATTTGGATGAAGCTAACATTGCCATATCAATCCACACTATTAAAAATCCTTTTCTGATTTTTTAACACAATCTATATATAATCTATATTTAGTGAATAATTCTGCAATTCAATCAGTAAACACATTATCTTAATACATTGAGTGTAAATATGCAGATAATATAGTTATTAGTAAGAGTTAAGGTGATTATTGACAGCGGAGTATATATTAATATCAGTTTGCCCAAGTTGGTGAAGCAAATGAAGACTTTGCAGATTTAGAGCATCAGATGGAATATGGAACCAATTTTCTGGATATCACAACATCTCGTGGAGCATACAATGCACTGCCATTTCATTTTGGTTCTCTGGTGTTATCAGCTCCCAAAATACTATTAGTAAATCAGAATTATGCATCCTCTTTGGAATGAAATTCCTTAGAAATTATGGTATCAAATGTGATTCTGAGAAATGTTGGACTTTTGGACGTTCAACTAGTAAATAAGTGTATTTTGGGAAATTATATCTCCGTTTTATTAATATCAATTCAGCCCAATCCTTGGCAAAATCAGGTCAGTCAGAGTAATGATTTTACTCCATGTATTCAGCTGAATAGCTCAGATTGAGTTGGCAAGGTTATAGTGAAAACCCAGTGGAATAGTCCCGCTGGCTCAGAAGTATGCTCAGGCATTAACTTGAGTTTAGTGCAAATTTGTAAAAGAAACATACTCCCTTGTATAGACCTGAGGGAGTTTCAGGAGATGAAAATAATTTACCAGCCAATCAGTTACTAGGACTTCTGGTAATCAGCTGAGATGAAAATAATTTCCAGATGGCTGATTGGAGGAATTACGTTAAAATTCTACACCATGGATACATCATCCCCAATATGGACCCAATAACAAAAAAGTAAGCACTATTGAGATGGAAAGTGTTTTGAGAGTTCTGATAGGTTAAGTGTCATTTCTCCAAATTGAGTTTCCCTCTGCTTATCATAAACTCCCTCATATCCCACTATCAGACCTAAGTATTCTATAAGATTGGAGGCGTCATCTAATAAATTATCTTTTTTATAAAGCCTGAATGATACTATTCCAATTTCTATTATATTCTATATATATAGTTTAAATTTACCCCAAAATTGTAAAATAGCAATCAAGGGATTTATTACTCTGGCAACTGCGTTATTGCTAAAAATCCTGAGCCCAAAAAGCACCAACAAGTTCCTAACTTTACAGGATTCCAACACATGGTGCTCACTACAGGGGCATCTTGTACACCACAAACTTTAAAATAAAATGGACCATCTTTGTGGGAGTAACTTTTCTAACCTCATTGTTGAAGTTAAATTAAGGTTGGCTGCTATGGAACGCCAACTAGCCAACGCTCTGTCATGACATGAAAAATTTGTACAGTGTCCCTCTCCAGCTCCCCATGAAGATGCTACTGCTGTTCCTGCTTCCTCTGGAAGTAAATCTGTCCCCTTTAAACCCCCATTTGAAGATAAATTTACCCAGGTGAAGGAAGTATTGCTTCATTTTTGTATGTTTATAAATCTGTCATGGGTGGCACAACTGTTTTTTTAGAAAATCATGAACATCCTCACTTGCTGAGTCGCATGGCTTAAGAAGTAATGGTTTCTCATATGGAAACCCTTAGTACCTGGGAGGAGGCAAAAGAAGCGCTTACTGAAACATTTGGCTCAAAGCAAAGTTACAAAGGAGAAAACAGGCTTCTTTATGCCTTAGCATGAAAAAGAGAAATTGGTTTCCTCCTTCAATGAGCGATTCTACCTAAAATCCCAAAAGCATTAACCTCAAAAATGTTAACTCTTAATGACGCCGTTGCTACCATTCTGACTTGGCTGGCTTCTCACCCTTTCCTGGCGAGGCATAATATTTCTGTATAAAGTCATTTCCAGAGTGTCAGATTTATTAAGGAGGCTCTGCTAGAGGTTGTGGATACCCCTAACATTGCGACTATCCATGGAGTTGCGTTGAAACCCCTAAGTCTTAACCATTGATAATTTCTCAACTGTAGCTCAACCAAAGGATTCCACGATGATCCACATGGCCCCTCCTGTTCTGATTACCATTTTGAATTTTTCCCTGCGATGCAGCCAAAAACCAACATCATTTTTCCATAAAAGTCTGAGATCTCTAAGAAGCTAGTCAGAGTGCACCCATGGTGACAGGGCAGCGCTCCCTATCACCCCCTGCACCCAAAGTTTGCTTTATACAATCTGATGAGACTCTTCCTTGCTCCAAGAGCTCCACTGAGAGGCCTCTCACAGAGGCTCCACTGTCACGCTCATCCGTGACGCTGCCCTTACTTCCTTGCATCTTCTCTTTTGTTTCCAGTTTTAAGCCTGTTTCTAATTGCAGTTCAGCCAGCCAACCATGCTATTAAGTCAAAGGCCGTTAAAGCTACAACACATGCTACCACAACTTAAATGGTAGTTGATCGCCCAAAGAGAAACTCCTGCCTCCAGGAAAGGCCTGATAACAGTGTGTCTCCCCAAGAAAGCTGGTGAAGCTGATGTGCCTAATACTGACCTCTCTCCTATCACCTACCTGATGTGCAAAGACAACCCTCTGAGGATGAATCTGAAGGGGTATGAGGACATTGGCTATTATATCCTAGGAGACCCCATTGAAGTAAGAATACCATATTTGCTGAACCCTGAAAAAGTAAATAAGGCCATGATACCTTATGAAGCCTATCCTAACTAAATATTGGGGTGCCTTGAGTTATTGATACCATTAGTGATGCTGACCAGGTAATTGCCTCATTGATCCACACCAAAATTACCCTGTTCATATGCTACAGTTCATTAAAAATAAATATCCCAAAAAAATCTAAAAAACTTGCCTCCACTTTCTGTCTAAATGAGGTTATAGATTTCCCCTACCTTTGGTGGAACTTTAACCTGGGTGGAGGTTGTCATCAACAAGGTACATGTATTGCTATCCTTGAAACAAGTTCACCAATCAATGTGTTTTCTCAAATATCATTCAGAAGATTAAATTGGCATTTTACCTGAAATACTCTCAAGAGTATGGAACTGTGGGCCCAAAGAACACTTGCGGTATTGGCGCCTACTCCTCTTTATCCATTTGGATTGGTAAGCTCATCCTGTCAGCCCCCACTGTGGCCTCGGACAATAACATTCATGACATCTTATTGGCACTCAATTTATTTCAGAGTAAAATTAAATTATCAATATGAAACAAGGCTATCTCCTTACTGAATTATAAAGTATTTCTGCTCTTTAGCAATAAAGAACCCAATAAAAAAGAATACTTATGCCTAGTTGAGTAACCTTCCTCTGCATTTTCTCTACTTTCCACCACCTCCATGAGAAACATAAAAAAGTTTTTATTTCTGTGGACGCTTCAGAGGGCATTCCGTTTTATGCTTCAGAGGAGACAGTAATCAAGTATGGTAAACAACGGGTGAATGACACCAGGATTATTCTACAAAGCCCCTGAACCTGTTTATTACACATTTCTAGCTTTGATGTAGTAAGTTCTTTAGAGCCTCAGGTATTTCCTGGAATACAAGACCCAGCCTACCAGCGACCCATCAATTATTTATTGGGAAATATAACCAATAAAGACATCATTGTAAAAACATCAGGAGATTGGAAAGGGCCTGCCAATCTCAATTAATAAGATCAATGGGGTTCACTTTATGATTCTATATTAAATATGGGCTTACCCACTGACCAATTGTTGTGTGCCTTGCTAAATGTTCAAATCTCAGATGAACTAACCCTGGATGAGCTTAAAAAAGTTTAGTCCTTATTAGTTACCTATAATGATATTTTCTCTAAAACTGACACTAGTTAGGATCACATACAGGATTGGAGCCACATAATTGATGTTGGTGATGCTAGTCCAATCTGCTCTAAACCCTAATGTAAGTCCAAAGTCAAAGAGCAACAAATGAGTACAGAGCCAAACAGCTTTTAGATGATGAGCTACTTATACCATCCCAAATCCCTTGGGCGTACCTCTGTTGCTCACCAAAAATAAAATGGAGGTCATCAGGTAGCTATGGACTACCAAAAGTTGAACAACCTCACTAAGAAAGACAGATACCCTATTTCACGCATTGATGAATCTCTTGCATAACACTCTGGTTCAATTTTTTTCCGCCAATGGAATTGGCCAGCGGATAGTGGTAAATGGGCCTTTCTCTTCAAGATCAAGAAAAATGTGCTCTTATTTGCAGTGAAGGCTTATTTTAGCCCATTAAATTACCCCAAGGGTTGTGCAATGCACCTGCAGCATTTCAACGAGAAATGGATCATATCTTACATAATTTTAAGTTGAGTTGTGTGATTGTCTATATTGATGACATCCTGTGTTTTTCAAAAGCTTTCAACGAGCATACTACTCATCTAAAGTAAGTTTTAACGCCTCAATGCATCTAAAATTAAATTGAAACCTTCAAAGGTGCACTTTTTTCAAAATGATAAACTTCTATTGGACATACCATCTCACAAGAAGGAATCCAGATCTTACAGTATAAGGTTGAAGCTATATCATTGCCTGCGCCTAAAAACCTCCAGGATATCCAGGTGCTTCTAATCATGATGGGGTATTACCATCAATTCATCCCAAAGTTGACCCAGCTCAATGAGCCTCTCATCCAACAGTTGGCTAAAATACTCCTTTATTATTGAGGTGCTGAAAAAACGAGCACTTTTAAGACATAAAGAAATTTCTTAAAAAACGTCCTATATCACGTCACCCTGACTATGGTAAACCCTTCAGCTTGTTTAGCAATGCCTCAGATTACGATGTTGGAACCATCCTGTCTTAATTAAATGATAACGGTATATATCATCCAGTCTCATACTTCAGCAAGATGTTGTCAAAAGCTTAATGTAACTATAGCATCACAGAAAAGGAGTGCTTTCTGTCCTACTCACTGTTAGATGTTACCGCCCTTTTTATATGGAACTTCACCTACTGTGGTTACCAACCACGCCTCTTTAAAATAGTTACAAAACATAGCCTCTTTCCACTCGATATCAATTTCAAGCGAATTTACAAATTACATCTGAACTAAACAACTCCAAAAACTGACACACAGCAAAACTCTAATGCCCTCAGCCCTACTGCCCGCTGCTCCAAAATGAGGCAGCAGAAAACCCCCCCCCCTAACATATTCCACCCAATGGGAGAATGCTTTTGAACTAGGTCGACCAGCTCCCCGATGCCTTGGGTCAATAAGTTCCCCCCAAGGATCTCGCCTTCAAACTTGCACGTTCCCAAGTGGTGCCTTGTAGCCCCATTGTGCTCCCCCAAAGCAAGATGCAATTTGGCCTCTGGGTTGAATATGGCAACTTATTTCCCTACAATGACAAACAAATCATAGAATTAGCCCAGGCGCTTATGCAGCCTGCAGGCCTTATAGACTTCCGCCCTACAAGGGGTACTTCAACCTTGGCTTGACCAGTGGAGCTGATGCTGCAATCGCAGCCAAAATTCCCCTGGTGTTCCAGGGAACCCCCATCCCAACCACTCGCACCTGGTTACCTGATGACACCACTCTTATGGTTCAATTTGCAGGCCTCCTCACCCACCTCCCCCTGATACTTTATACAACAAACTAATAGCTGGGTTTTCAGTATATGACGCTGATTCCATTATACAATTTGAGGTTCCTACTGGAGCCAACCAACTTGCAGGCCCTCACGCCTTTGCAACTATATGCTCAATATCAACTGAAATTGCCATTTCACTTCACCCTCGCACTGTTGTCCCCTCTGCCCCTAACCACCATTTCTGGGCCAGAGTAGACAAAAGGCGCACAATCTTCCCCATTTGTGTTTGACCTGGACCACTTGAAGTGGTGCTGCCCTACTATAGCCTGAGCTGGAGTCCACACACTTGATTCCCCCATGATGCTCCCATTGCTGACATAAACACTTTTTTGAATGGGGCGCAATACTCCCTCCCCCTCCACCCAAAATGGTAGATGCAACTGCCACTGATACTGTTGATAAGGAACCTACATGTCAAATTCACACTCCCACTCCAGCTAATTAGGAGCCAGCATGGACCCCAGTAAAATTAAAAAAACCACTTACCCAGCCACCCAACCCAATCCACCCATATACTGATCAGCCTATTGTTTTCAACCAAAATCCCTGGGATTATCTGTAGGAAGTTAATTTGGGAAGTCCTATCCCAAACTTGGTTGAGGCCCCAGGACTCAAAATGTACCTAAACGCAGTTTATGCAGCTCAATTTCCAACTCAGTACTATGCTCTAAGCTTCAATGCTGATGAATTCCCGAGTGACTACCAACTCACCAAAGAGGCTGTTTCCTCCCCTGATTGTTGACCCCTCCAAAAGGCCATAGCAAAATCAGTTGCAGTCTTGGCTAAGGGGATACCCGCCCCTGTCCTTACCTCATGCAACAAGTTCATAATAAAGAATTCCTTGGATACCACCAAGTTTCAACAAAGCAATACAAAAAGTTGCAATGGTTGCAAAATTTGGCATTAAGACCCGCATTACCAGCAACAACATCGCCACCTTCGCCACCCTACCCAAAGTTCGCCTGGAGGCTGAGAAAGCCCTATCCAAATATATCACCACCCTCATCATAGCAAAATTCGAGCTGCAAGTGCCACTATGCTACCTCAACCCCCATTCTTGAGGATGCACCCATGTCCATGCTCTCAGCGCTCTGCCATACACTGTCCAACACAGAGGAGGAAGATAAGCCTCCTAATCCTTAATCACCCCCCACCATGGACGCATAGTGGTTTACTGCATCTGACCTGGTTGAATAATTTCAGTTTTTTATTATTTTTCGATTTTGTTTGAGTGATATGCTCATCTCTTTCTGTTTTTTAAATTCTAGCTTAGGATAAGTTTTGCTTCTCAAGCTCAGTAAAGTATATCCCCTGGTCGGCTTACTTCAGTTAGATAAAATTTAAAATTGGCAACAAAACATGAAGGATCCCATTGGACAGTTGGCTCATTGGGCCTTGAAACTCCAACATTATGACATGAATTTTAAACATCCAGCTAGAACTTATCATATGAATGTTGATGGGTTCACTCAGCTGCCTATTTTTCACTTAGACAATAGTGTAGTGAAAGATTACATGATCTTCTTATGACCCCTGATTTCTGTGACGATGAGGATGAACTTTCCCAGAAAATGTTATCAAGATGCTCCCACAACACCAATGCGGATAGTGGGAAGTTATACAAAAAGGTAGGAGCAAATTGGCCTCCCTATCTTTGACCTTCAGAATGAGTACCAGTTATCATGGATGCCCACTCTCTATTTAGGCATGGTGGAGTGAGGAAAACTTCTAAGTAGATTAAGGATTGTTACTATAGGAAGGGCATCTTGGAATACATTATTGAAGTCCTGTATATATGATTAACCTCTAAAAAGCAATCCTGATTCAAGATCATATATCAATACCAACCCACTACGCCTCAACAACCCTTCCACATGAAAAAGTTTAGATGTGGTAGGTCCCTTACCCCAGACTACCATTGGGAATCGTTATATACTAGTGGGAATTGATCACTTCACTAAATAGAATTGAAGCTATGGCTTTCCCAGCCCAAACTTCCAAAGCTACCGCCATTTTCCTACATCAAATTATTTTCACATGTTATGGTTGCTTCCAAGTTCTACTCTGTGACAGCGGAAAAAATTTCATCTCTAGAGTGGTCAAGATCTTGGCTACCTCCATGGGAGCCCAACAACTCTTCTCAGCCCCATATAACCCTTCTACAAATGGTACTTTAGAAAGAACTAATGGAACTTTGGTATCTACATTGTGAAAAATGGCTACTTCTGACCCACTTCACTGGGATCATTTATTCCCTAGTGCCGTTATGGCATATCTTATCAGCTATCATAGGATTATTAAAATGTCTCCTTTCTGCGTTTTGTATGGACGAGAACCTAGGATACCCGCTCTATTAGCCAGAGTTGTCTTCTCTGCTAGGATTGATGATCCTGACAAGGCAATGAAGAAGTCAGCCAAACACATCATCCAGCTACAGGGCAAAGCTATGACTTAGCAAAGCCATCACCAAAGAGGGTCAAACAGCTAATGAGCTCAGACCACCTCTACCCCTTTTTCCAAATATCTGATTTAATTTTATAATAGAATAACTGCATCTCACCCAGAAGTGAGAAGATGGGGTTCATTTTGGAAGGATTTTTTCTGTCACCTATAAAGAGGTGATATATATTTCATCAAATATCTTTCTTCTGTTGTTATCAACAGAGTTAATGAACGTTTTATTCGCCCCTATCCTCCCCCAACATTCTTAATGGGGTAGTGTCAGACAATTGGACGTTCAACTAGTAAAGAAGAATTAATTGGGGAAGAATAGTTCCGATTTTATTAATACCAATTCAGTATAATCTCTGGAGGAATCAGGTTATTCAGAGTAATTATTTTACCTCATAATTTAGCCAAATAATTTATATCAGGTTGGCAAGGTTTACGGTGGACTTTCTGGTGGAACAGGTCCACTGATTCAGAAGTCCGCCCAAGCACTAACTTTTGTTAGTGCATAACCTAAGAGAAACCAACCCCTTTTATAGACTGGTGGGGGTATTAGGGGATGAATATAATTTACCAACCAATCAGCTACTAAACTCTGGCAATAAACTTAGGTAAATATTTTCCATATGGCTGATTGGAGAACTTATGTTAAGATGCTACCTATGGATACATCATCCTCAATATGGACTAAGTACCTAAAATTAAGTTCTATTGAGATGAAAGTTTTTTGAAAGTTCTAATAAGTTGAATTGTCATATCTCTAAATTGAGTTTTCCTCCACCTATCATGAAATTTCTCATATCCCACTATTATCCCCCAAATATCCTAGTAATGGTAGGCGCTATATATAAAAGTTATCTCTTGTTTTATTAAGCTCAAGTGATACTACTATTTCTAAGTTATATTATTATTATTTCTGTAAAATAATAAATATAAAATTTACCCCAAAATCGTAAAATAGCAGTCAAGAGTTTTAATACTCTGGCAACTGCTTTATTACTGAAACTTTGAGCCCAAAAATCACCAGCATGCTCCAAATTTTCTAGGATCCCAATAAGGAGAATACCCTAACAATTTTAGGGGCAAACTTTGCCCTTGGTATATAAGCAGAGCGGAGAAACTCCACTCATGAAAAAAAATAATTTTGTAGATCTAATTTACACTGACAGCATCATTTCCATCCAGTGTAAGTTGGTTGGAAAAAATCAGGGAAATGAAGAAAATTTCTTGAAAACTGGTGGGTACAGTTGAGGACAAAAATAATGAATACCATCACACCGTGAATGCAGTGTAATTAACACAGAGTTAACACTAGACATAACTGAACAGTTATATGGAGAAGTCATCACCCCATAAAGTATATCAGGACTGGAGCCTTGGGTAGTTCCATGGACTATAATGTTAGACCACAGTGAAATCCAAGTACTAATGGACAATATAAGTGAAAAACTGATGTTAATGAAAAACCAATTTATTTCATTTGCGCATTTAATCCTACAGGCAGAAATAAGAGTATTCCATGACTTTTGAATGCTAACAGAGTTGGGATTATCAGTGGATGTTGACAGAAGCATAAACGTACTAGTTAATAATGGATAACTGGCTGAGTTATCAGAACACCAGCAATAAGAATTGGTACAATTATTCAAAGAATATTGGTTTATATTTAACCAGGAAGATGATGACATTAGACTTGCTAAAAAGTGATCCAAAGGTGATAATAGGGAATACTTGATGATACAAATGAGACCTGTCCGCTGGTCCAAGGCTGATTAAGCAGCAGTCAGTTAAAAAATCAGTAAACTTATTGATCATAAACCCCTTGCACCATCATAAAGTCCTTGGGCGCGTCCAATCCTTATTGTGAAGAAAAAGGATGGATCAAAGCGAGTTGTGATTGATTACTGCTAGTTGAATAAATGCACCAATAAGGATTCATTTATGCTGCTGAGGATAGAGATGTACTCAATCGCCTAGGGGAAGCTAAGTTCTTTTCAGCAATGGATTTGATAGTGGGTTGTTGGCAGATAGACTTGTAAAAAGAAGATCAAGAGTAGTGTGCAATAATCACTACACAAAAATTATACCAGCCAATGAGAATGCCCCTGATATTGTGTAATGCGCCAACGACTTTCCAAAGGGTGAAGGAGTCTATCTTGAGTGACCTGAAATTGTCTTGCGTTTTGGTGTACTTGGATGAAATCAACATGTTTAGTGGGACATTCACCAATCAGGTGGAACAATAGAAAGAAGTGTTTAAGCGCCCTAATGACATCACATTTGAAGATCAATCTAAGAAATGCCATTTAAAAAACTTATATTAGGAATTTGTAATAAACTCCGGCATATTGCAACTTCAGCTGAAAAAAATATTGGCCGTTGAACAAATGTCATCCATAGAAAAAGCGTTCAGGACATGCAAACCTTCCTTGGGATGGTCAGCTACTATTGCTGATTTATCAAAGACTTCTCTGAAATCTCCAAACCACTATTACACCTTCTTAAGATCCAAAGAAGGATTCTTGTATAGATGAGGAGGCTGAAGAATTATTTTATAAGCTAAGAGGATATCCAAAAACTATACCTGTGCTGAAGTATTAAACTTTAATATAGAATTACTGTTCAAACTGATGCCTCATTAACATCAATTGGAGCCATCTTAAGTTAAGAAGATGATAACGTGGAAGAGCATACAGTGGCATATATGAGTCAAACTTTGACACCAGTGGAAAGGAACTACACTTTAATAGAGTCCAAACTTCCTCATGGTGATATATGACTGCAAACAATTTTTAGTGTATGTTTATAAGACACACTTAAAGGTTGTGACCAACCACTCATCTCTAAGCTGGTTGCATAATCTTAAATTACCAGAGGGGAGAATAGTTTAATGGGTTTTAAAAAAGCAAGCCTACAATCTTGAGATTATACATCAATCAGGAGCAGCATATACGGAATGCAGTCCAATTAACAAGCTTACCTGCTGTTCAAGTCATATATTAGCAAGTGGATGAATTATTCCAATGTATGATTGATGGGAATATCGAGGAGGAACCCAAGGAAATTTAAGCTGTTCTGAAGCGATGGAAAATACTGAGAGAAAGAATGGACAGTTTTATAAGTCAAATGACAGAATATAGTAATTATATATATAAACTGTCAGAACGCTTAGAACTTATTCAAGTCGCAAACAAAGTCGTAGGGCATGGTGGCTTAAGAAAAAGAATGTAACATCTATATCAGTATTAATATTGATGCTAAATCAATTACAATGTAGCTGATTAAATAAACCGTTGCATGAAATTTAACTCCAAAAGCTCTAAATAATATGGCGGGATACCAGCTAGTAAGCCCTGAGCTTGTTTGGCACACAATGTCAAAATATGTGATGGAACAATTGTGTTAGTACTGAGGGGAGTAAAGTAGATTATAGTCTTTATAGATCATCTGAAAAGATGGGTCAAGACGAAGGCCTTGAGCAGAGTAAAAGCTACAGGCACTGCAAGATTCATACTATATTAAGTAGTTTACAAGCATGGATGCCCCCAAGTATTAAGTAATAACAAAATCAACTTTACATCCTACATGATTACAAGTCTGAACAAATTAATGGGAACCTTGGAAGTGGTGTCCGTTACCTACCATCTAGAAATAAAGGAAATGGTAGAAAGGGTCAACAGAACACTGGCTGTGACGCTGCAAAAAATGGTAGTGGGGAAAACCTCCAATTGGGGTTCTTATATGAGTCTAGTTACCTTTGAATACGTTATAAGTTATTATACAGTGACAGGAAGAACGCTGTTCAAACTCCTATATGGATGAAGAGCCTCACTATTGCTGATTTTGTATTTAGCAGTGGAACCGGCTTCAGGGATGAGCGCAAAGAAATATTTTACCTGAATCGTGAATATCATGATTGAACTGCAATCATAGGCATTTGACATAACGTTAAAGAAAAGTATTAGATAAAAGAAGAGGGACAATAAAATTTAATCCGCGCTTAAAGAGTACCATATGGAAGATAAGCTACCCTATTGTGATACCCATGAGTTTGGAGATAGAAACAGATTGAACGCCCTATGGTCAGGTCCATCTGAGATTATTTCTAAGATGGTGACAGATACCTATACACAAAAACCATCACTGATGGTCGTATAGTTCCCAGTTTAGACCAATATTTGAAGTATTGAATCTAAGAAAAAATATATGCAGTGTTCCTTGGGGATGCTGAACCAGAATTGTTGGTTAAGTCTCAAGAGGGGACCATTATACCAGAATTGCTGGTTAAGTTCAAAAAGAAGGACCTCTGAACCTTCTGATAATATTAATTCCCATTTCAGCAAAAACAATCTTAAAAAATAATATAAAAAAATCATATAATAGAGAAAAATAAATTTGGAAGAAAAATAATAATGAAAATACAAAAACAAATTAATATAATGTTGATTTTTATTTTGCCATGATCAAAAGAATCTGGAGGTGTTCCCACCTTTGGTTGTTCATTAGTGAGAAAGGTGATGAATTACAATAAAACAAAAGAAGACCGTGAATGTCAGCAGGATAAGCTCATGTTGAAACTGGGTCTGCCATGAAGAGGCATGAGAAAGGAGAATCAGAAGATCCAATCTTATTGAAATGGAGAGCCCATTCTGGGGAGTACAGGAACCAAGGAATGGGTCAAGCTGACTGAGAATATCCTCTAAATAGCATGGAGTTGTAGAAGTCCATCCTGGGGAAAACATGCTTTCCAGGACATATTTTTGGCGAAATCAATTGAAGTAGTCTTTTATAGCATGGTGCTGTATAAATTGTGCTTGAGTAAGGCAACAGCGATTATGAAATGGAGTGAGGAACTGCATTGCTGAGAATGGGAATGAAAAGATGTGACGAGTTAGAAAAAGACAAGCTCCGCTGAAAATATAATATGATGGCTGAATTGTGACCACAGCCTGAGGCGGCATTTATTCCAAGATTTCTACCTTTTTATGGATAATCTGGTCTAGCGGGGGATGTGTCAGGGTTTCAGTATGCCACATCATCCAGCTAAAACAATTTCATTAATGTCTTATTTATCCGCTGGATGTAAACCTTTAGTGGATGTGGGAGTTTTCAATTTAAATATGATAACTATTTTTTAGCATTAGGTAGTCTATACATGATAACTATTGCTTGGTGAACTTCCTTAGAAAATATTATTTGAATCACTTAGATTTGATTATCCAGATTATTAATGTTATGTTGTGGAGGATCCCTGACAGTCAACAAGTTATTAAATTGTTAATTTAACCATTACTAATTAAATACTGTATGATTCAATCAGAGTTTGTCACTAAGTGATTAAGGTTTTATTGTAGTTGCTGGGCGTTGACAACGCCGTTGTTAACAACACCTTGTAGGTTAACCTTTTAAGCAACGTGACCTGCTATTAATGGGTAAGGTCTCATTACCTAAGCATGTTGCTAGTTTGATGGGGATAATCCGCGGGGTTGGATGAGGGCGTTAGGACACACTACCTCCAAATTTGACCCATGGTAAATCGTAATCTAGTTGGTGGTGGATACTAACTAGGTGGATGGATAAGCAGATGCCTCATTCATTGTTGGTGCGATTTGTGGAGGGCTAATTCATTAGAGACAGCTGCAGTTTCATTTGGGCGCCAAAGAAGAGTTAGACAACACATTCTCTGATATATTCTCTTGTTTTAAACTAAATAAAGAAAATCTTAATAAGTCTCATAAATATTAGGACTGTTATACAGTTGTTTATTTTAACTCTGGGATTAGAGTTAAAAGATGATAATCCTTTGTCTATATTTTTATTGTCAAGTTATCCACGGGATCCTGCTACAAGTGAGGAAGGGAGAAGTTTCCTTGGTCCAGACGTTGGCAACTTTAAAGGAAGAGTTAAAAAAAGATTTACCTTGTTGTCTGGAAGAAATCAGAGTACCTTCACAGTGAATTGAAGGAAAGTTGACAGCACCTGTCACAAGAAGAAACCTGAGAAGCATTGGTATATTTGGTTGTGAAAATCTCAGCTTAATAATAATCTTGGTACTATTATCACCCAACCACACAACCATTATATACATCATCATATTATACATCAAAAAGTTGTTAATTACACAATTAACCTGTGCATTAAACTTAAGAGCTTATATTTGGTGCTCACTACAAGGGATAGTTTAGTAACCCAGATCAAATGTTTTCAGGGTGTCATTAACTCATTTCATGGCCCCATTGGTTGCTGAATTGTAGTGAACAGTAAATGCCTGATATGTTTCTATCAACATATTAAGTTTGGTCACAACTTGCAATATGACATTTGTTCCATTGTCAGACAGTATTACTATCAGTCTACCATTCCTGGTGTTTATGTTCTTGAACAGGAACAGGCCAGTAGCTTTAGTTGTGGGGAAGACCACAGAGATGGTTTTGACTCACTTCATGAAATGTCGACTATAATAATAATGTGGTGGTGTCCATATAGAGCTTTAGGCAATGGTATGATAATATCTCTACTCACATTGGCAAAGGGAGAAGTTGGTCTGATGACTTGGTTTTGAAAAAGTGGGCATAGTAGACCTTTTTTTAACACATACAAAACATGAGAAAGGAACATTGTGAATGAAATAAATCATGTCATCCCAATAGCATCTATCCTTGAGCCGATGATATGTTTTTTTGATGGCACTCTGACCTACAGTCATATGTACTTCCATAATGGGCATTGTTCTGGCTGATGGAAGGACATAGGGGAGCCAAGCTGAGCTTACCTTCTTATAAAGTAGTCCATTATTGATTCAGATTTGGACCATCATTTGTTTTATTCATTTTTGGACTTCCAGCGCCTCTTGTCCCATGCTTATGGTCAGCTTATATGTTTGTATAAAAAATCTTTTTCAGATGCGTATAAAGTTAGTATTGGCAACTAAGATAATCCATCTGCATTTTGGTTTATAGCGCCCACCTAATGAACAATTAAGAAGTCGTAACCTTGTAGTTTGAAGGCCCAGCATGTGAGCTGACCATCCAGGCACTTCATCTGTTGTAACCACCAAAGTGATGCACAATTGGTTACAATCATAAAATGCTTCCCATAGAGGTAGGACCAGAATTGCTTGATGACCAAGAGTATAACTAAGCATTCTAGATCCTTGATGCTATAACTCCGCTCTGCTTTAAAAAACTTTTTCTGAAGTAGTCTACATGGTATCCAACTTTTAAGATCAAGTTGTGCTAATATAGCTCCAATCATGACGTCATTAGTGACTGTAAACAAAAAGAAGGGCTTGTCAAACTCAGGCGGGACCTGAATTGGGGCATTTATTAGATAATCTTATAAAAAGTCAAAAGCTTGTCATTGTAATTCTTCCCAGTGAAAAGGAACTTCCTTATGGAATAGATAGATGAGGGGTTCAGAACTTTTTTAGCAAAATGAGGGAAGAATTGTCAGTAATAATTAAACATCCCAGAAATCTTTGCAAACTACTCAAGCTTTAGGGATGAGACATCTTTTGGATGGCATCAACTTTATCAGGTAACGGTGAAATACCTTTTTTTTAGTACTAGATAACGGTGAAATACCTTCATGAGTAACTTTATGGCCAAGGAACATCATCTCACTCTGAAAGAAACTGCATTTGGATGACTTCAATCTGATAGATGCGGCTCTCATTCCTTTAGACTTTTTTAAAGTGCTTTAATGCTCATTAAAGGTTCGGGAGAATACTGTGACATTGTACAGGTAGACCAATATGCAGGACATTTTTAGATCTTGGGGCATACATTTATGGCCCGCTGGAAGGTCCTAGGGCGTTGTATAACCCATGAGGAATGCAAGTAAGTTTTAACAGGCCTTCATTGGAAATGAACACACGTTTCTCCCTGTTTTTAAGAGCCAGAGCAATTTGCCAGTATCCACTAATAAGATCCATACCAAGAAGACCTGAGATCTTGTTAAGTATGTAGAGAAATATCAATTTGAGGAAATGAGTAGCTGTCCTTTTACATGATTGCATTTAATCTCAATAGTCCTTTACAACGTGATGGCTGCCATCTTTCATAGATATTGGTAGCAGGTGGGAAGCCTAAGGACTTTAAGTGGCTATAAGAGGCCGGCGTCCAGCAATTGTTTCAGTTCCTGAGTGACTTGAGCCATTTTAATCTTGTATTTCTGATAAGGTCAAGCCCATATGGGCTGAAAATCTTTAATATGAACTCTGTGGTGAACCCCTTTCAATAGCTTAAAACCTTCAGGACCTTTTGAAAAGATATCATTGTACTCCTCAATTAAATACTTGGCATTTTTATGTTTTTCACATATTCAAGGTGTCACCAAAATTAACAACTACTCATGAAATGATTGATGCCCCTCAAGTCCTAGATCAGCTAATGATCCACAGGCAGATACAGAGTTGACATGTTCTATAGGTAAAGTACAAAGATATGTGATTAGGTGGCTCTACGTAATCTTTTAAGAACTATTTAGTAAGGTTTGCCATTAGTACAGTTATGGTTTCCTGATATGCTGGATTAATTATGCCAGGGCAGACCAAGGATTTCTTTTTGATGTTAGGTTCCCATAAATTCCCCAAAAGATGTGCAGGGGTATGGTTAATTGGATTATTATTTCCACCAAGGCTTGATATTTGGGGGGTAAAGTTGTCTTGTCAAAAAGAAAAATGACTCTTTTTGGATCTTTAACAAGGTGATATTCCTCACATACTAATGAAATTAGAATAATAATTAATTGAGGATAATTTCCAATTAGTTTGCTAATTTTGATATATATTTAATAATAATAACCTCAATTTGTGCTCCCCATTCAGTTGGGTTGAGCTGTCTTTTTTTAGTACTAGATGGTGGGTTGAGCTGTCTTGATACACAGGATCAAGGAAGTATTAAGGATCGTTATGGATAGTATTTGGTTAGTCTCAACACCGGTGACTGAGGATGAGGATGTTGAGATAATTAATAATATCAATTAAGATGGCAAATTACTTAAATTTGACACCAAAATTATCAGGAAATGATAATGTTAGAGTTTTAAGTCAATTTTGACACCGGCGACTTATTCCAATGATGTCAAACTAATTAATAATACCTAAGTAAATAAAAACAGTATTTTGACTTTATGAGAGTATTGGGAATAATACCCAACAATATTTTTCGATCTATTTGACACCAGCAACTTACAATGAGGATGTCAATACATTTTTATGATTCAGATTACATAAATTGAGGATCAACGTAAGTATGGACATTTGAGGATGATGAGTATCACCAGTAAGAGTGCTGATGAATAATAAGCATGGAGAATTGCCAGTGATTGCTTACAACGCGGGCAGTAGTGCCAATGATGTGGACAGGCAAAAATACCTATAAATAGGTTTATCTCCATCTTAATAAAATCTTATTTCGTTTGCCTGCCTTTGTTAAGTTTTCAGTGACAGTTTTAATTTAGCTTGTGGAGGTGGGACTCAAGATCCCCAGAGGTTAGGTGATGAGATAAAACACCTGGGGTTGTCTGCGCAACCAATTCTTAACCTTTAACTAGATGAAAAACCCCGTAGGAACTTAGCAATTATCAACAGCAATGATGAACTAGAAGGATTGAAGGGGAGTAACCCCAATGGAGTCAATAGAGGCCGTTAAGCCACAATCATTGGACAAGCCCCATAGAGGACCTCTGAGCCATAATGGGTGGTCAAGCCTCAGAAGGAGAAGTTGTTGGTCTGCTGGGTTGGTGGGTTGCCCTGAAAATGTGTAGGGAAAGGTCGCCAATGATTGTGAAAGAGTAAGGGCCAGCAGTCTTCATACTGTTTGACCTGGCACACTAAGAGATTCACCTATAAGTGTAAAGAAAATTTTTTGACAGCATTACTTCTGAAGCATCCACTACAAGGGGAGGAAGAGTAACCTTAGGGACCATCACTTGATACTTCAGTCTCTCCAGAAATTTGGGATGTTCATAATGCAGCTACAAGGTTTCTTTCTCCACTTCTCCTTAGTCAAATTTTTGATAATAATGATTATGGTATTCCAATATGGAGAATTGAATGTCCTTGAAGCTAATATGAGCATCTTAATAAACAAAGAATTGAGACCTGGTAAGCAGATCATAGAGATAGTTGTGCAAGACTATGGTTGGGTCAACATTACTAAGGACCCAAACTGTATGGGCAAGGATCAGTAAGCTTTGACGGATTAAGTGAAGGCAGGCCTGACAGTCTCATATCCAGACAACGAGCCAACCAGAAAAGACCCTGATTTTCTTTATTAAACGGGATGAGATGACATTAACAGGAGAACAAGTGTTAGTAATGGTTATGATTTTCACCTTGTGTACTACTATCTCCACTTGGGTGACTTCTGATCCAAAATGTGGTACATATATATGGAATTAACAACAAGAAAAGAAGAAGATTAATTTTTATTCTCTGTAAGACTGTCAGGGACATCGAGGGTATCTGGAGCAGACTTGACAAATCATTTTAGGAGAAGAACTATGAGAATACTGTTAGGGTGCAGGTTTTTCAACATATGTAGTCTCGCGCCCTGGGCTGACGCCTATTTTTATGCTTCATCTGATTTATTTTACCAATGATTTTCTGATGGTTGTAGAAGCCGCAATAAGGACAGGGATCACGGTTAGTTCTTAATTTTAATTTAGCCTAAAACATGAGTCTGAGTTCTTGATCCCTTGTTCAAAGAGGTATAGCAAGCCTCAGTCTCAGGTATTTTCATAAATAGACTTCATGATATAATGGATCGCTGTAAATGGCTTCTTAATGGCTTTGAAATGAAGCATAATATTATTGTGAGAGTAGAAAGTGGACACCACAGTATCAATCTCGTCATCCAACGTGACCCAGTAGAAAGAGAATAGGGCCTGGGACCAAAGTAGAAATGTTAAAAATTTAATATAGAATTCTCCTAATTTCTGTTATATATATAAGATCCTACTTGCAGTTTAAAAGAGTTAAATCGCTCCTAAAACCATTATGAGGGCTTTTTTAATCTTCTCCCAAGAGGTGAGCTTTTTTAAAATAGGGTATCATGACTTTCAAGCACTACTATCAAGGCAGACTTAGATGTATTTCATCTTTTGCCAGTCTGTGGCTAATTTCATAGCACTCTTGTAAAATGTTGAGGGTTTAACTAGATTATGCTTTTTACAATATGTTATGATACTAATGAGTTATTTTGGATAATCTCCAATATGATTTATTAGAGTCAATGACTTTTAGTATTCTGTGGAGGAAACTATGACTTTAATTTGGTCATTTTAAGCTATGTCATTGACTTTAGGCTTTTAGAGGTGGATCTCAAAATTATCATTTATGATTAATTTGATGATAAGACTTTCATGAGCTATTGAAGATGATCCCTGATAGCTTAGTTACCGGCTCAAGGGCACAATCAACTACACTTGAATTTGATCTGAGGGAAGTCCCAACCAATATCATTTTGAATGATGCAGATTGATGAATAAAACTATTCTCCAGTAACTAATGCCAATGTTTCTATTAGTTGGGTTTTAGGTTTCCAGAAACGACCATTATATTTAAATTTATTTTCTCAAAAATTATCTTGTTCTTTATCTTACTAGATTTTTCTAGTACTTGGGTTGTTTATTGTAGGATGAAAGTTTTTTATTATATTTGAACAAAGGTAAAGTTTTGGCTGAATCTCTAATGGCTCATATTGTTGCTTCTTGTTGTCATACAGGAATTGTATTAGTTAGAAATAAACCCTCACAAACTTGTGCAGTGACCACTTTTTACAAAGAGGTGCCCACTACAAGGGTTCCACTGGTGTGTTTCTTGAGTAGTTGGTGGTCTGGTTAGGAGGTGGCGAAAGCCACTGGTTCATTTTTGGTGGAGGATGACATTTGGAAAACCTTACCCCAACTAATAGATCTGGTGCCTCTTGGAAGAGGGGGGATGTGCTGAGAACCTCCCAGCCATTTCGTCAATGAGCTCTGTCCCTCCAAGGAGCAGGAGCCGCGCTGAAGCAATACCATCTGGTAAAAAGGATGGGAAATGTTAGAAAATTAACCAGATGGATTCCTCCCATATTTGTCAAATTAGAATGGAGAATAGTTAGGGCCAGTAGACCAATTAGCACGTCGTTTTAATAATAAAATTAATGATAAATTACAGACTTGTTTCATATTTGGTTAGTCATGTTGATTTAAATGAATTCGCTGGATGAAGAAAGTATTAAGGATTGTCCCCAATAGCAGATTGGTGTTAATTAATCACCAGCAATTTGCGCTGAGGATGATCAATAATTTATATATTAACTAATAATTAGTATTTTGCTACTGGTCATTGGAGCTGAGGATGTAGACAAATATATTGATTATGACAAATTTGTTAGCTTGATGTCAAGGTGTCCAGGTTTACTGGCGACTGATGCTAAGGATAATCTAATCATGTATTTTTAGAATTAATCTGGCAACTTATGCCAAGGACAATCAGTTTACTAGCTTTGGTGCTTAGGGTTATGATAGTAAAGCAAGCAATGACCATTCCACCACCTATGGTTCTGAATTACAGCAACTAAAGGCAAAGGATTTATGATTTAATGATAGGAATTTATATACAACTATTCAGCGACTGATACAGAGGATGGATTGAGTTAATAATTGGTGTTTGAGTGTGACCAATTAAGAGGGAACAATTGCCAGTGGAAGGCTGATGATATGTTGGGTTGCTGGTGACAAATGCCAATGATTGTTGATAGGCAGGCATCAGATTGCCAGAAAAACGCCTAAGTATGAATAGTTGAAATTTCATTTTAATAAAGGTCTCTTGCACAAACTTGTACCAGTTAAAGTAGTAACTAGGCTTTAAAGGTAAAGATAAAACTGGAGATCCCCAAGTAGGTTCTGGGTTAGTGCACCTGGAGTAGTCAGAGCTACCAACTCCCATACCTCAGAGCTACAAGGAAGCCCCACGGGAACTTGGTCAACTGAGCAACCAACAACAATGGACTGACAGCCGTCTGTCATGAGGAAGGAGCATGGGGTCAGGCCACCTAGGAAGGGGGCTGAGGACCACAGGTGCACACCCAAGTGGGGCCAACGATTGATATTAGTGTGAAGTAGCAAGGGAGCCAGGCTGCCCGGAAATGGGGATGGACACACCATTGCACACCCAAGAGGGGTCAGTTTGCCAAGGTGATGTTGTTGGTCTGTTGTGTTGTTGAGTTGCATGAAGACTTTTATTAAAAGGTATGCCAATGAAGGCGAAACAGCAAGGGCCAGCAGACCTCATAATTTTTGACCTAGCACACTAGTAGAGCACTGATGTAGTGAATTGCAAAATTTGCGTTTTTAATGCTCACTACAGTGAGGTTTCTGAGTTGACATTGACTTAAAGATAGGAGTTAAGAAAAATGAGAAGTGAACTGTTGAGTGAAGGGTGAAGTGGATGAGAAGGGCTTAAGAGTGCAGAACTCAAAAAAGTTTTGGACTCAAATTACATTGGAATAGAATATGCTGCAATAATGTTTGAGTCAAACTACTATCTTTAATCATCAAAAAGATGTTAAAGAAGGAGTCACAAAGCTACAGCTGTTAGTCTGTGACATGATGACTCACAACTAATATGAAGATAAGGGTTTTCAATCAGGTATTTGGACTTAAAGTTATGTCTGTAGACACATATCCTTTAAGCAAGATGAACTATTTGAAAGGCCAAGTTTCTGCAATGAAGGGTATATGTGAAGTAGGGTTTGGACATGATTGAGACACAAGACTAAGTCATGATGCTAAAAAAAACCTCAGACAACAATAGTGACAAACTCCACCATCTTACTAAAGAGTTAAAGGAACTATGGCGGAATTATTAAAAGCTGAAAGCAGGGAAACCAGGTTGTAAGAAATGGGAAGAGACCACCTCCAATTGTTTATCCAAGTTAGAAGGGGACACCAGCAGTTGTCATGAGGATCCCAAAAGCAAGTCTGTTCTATTCAGAAGAGGTTCATCGTCTGGGGATGACATTTCTACTAAATCCAGTCATGGAGTTTACATAAGGTGACTCAAAACATGGCAGATTATCCAGTAAGGCGCCCTACCTCATCAGTTAAATTTGCTGGCTGGCGGGCAGAAATCAGCAATAGTTTCCCAACGAACATGGAATTTTAGCTACCTCTAAAGCAGCCCGAGTTTCAAAGGATCAATATTACTGAATTCTTCAGGCTGTTCAAGATGTCCATGGTGGGATGTGGTTATCACCAAAATGACAGTTAACATGATCAACTGCCTTAACATGGAGAGCCAGATTCTTTTTCTACACCTATTAGCCACCAACAATTGGACCTATAAAGAAGTGAAGGGTGCAACTATGGGAGAGTTTGGCAGCCTGGAGCATGTCACCAACCAAAAACAGAAGTTCTTGGGCATCCAGTTCTGCAATTATGAGTCCATCAAAGCCTTTGCTGACTGATTCTATCAAGAATCCCAGAATACTGGGGTGAGAGCGTTGACAAATAATGACACTCAGATTGTAATGAAATCGGAGCTGATAGGACATAAGGAGCAGAATTATGCCATCATCTTAACTTTGAACATGGATATAATACGGCTCAAATGGTAAGATTTTTTTGTAAATTTGTGGGGCTATCTTTATGCCCCCTGACAAGTGAAACTGCAACGCCATTACCGGCAATATGGGTTATGAGGTTAATCCCCAAATAAAAATTGAGTGGTAGTCAACCAAAAAGCTCAGGTTAGTTCAATTTAAAAACCTCCAAAAAGCAATACCAGAAATCAGATTATTTGTTACAAGTGAGGCAAGTATGGTCAAATTATGTAGTTTTTCCACGCCAGACAGACAAGGTTAATATGATTGTACCTACTGATGAGCAAATGTCTTATGTGGGAAAAGATTGAGCAGAGAAGATGTGAAATGGTCTATTTCTGCCTACGCTCATGTTCCACCTGACTGAGTAAAAATCAAATCAAGCATCTAGGATGAATTTCAAAGTTCTTGAATTTACCCATTCGCATACAGAGGCCTCTGATCCTGAAATGGTTGGGATGGTGGTGCGGCCATATTTGAATAAGCCTCAAGCCTTAAAAGTAAACATGGAGGCAATAGTACTTTGGACAATGTTAACACTTCATTCCTCATGGCTACCATCAAGGAGCGATTCCTGAGGTAACAGAAAAGTGTTCCCAATTCTAAAATTCAGTCAATGATGCCGCCATTTTTTAAGTAAGCAATAATTCTTCTTATTTTTATTTCACTTATGCCAATATAAATTAAGTAATGGGTTGAGCCATAATCAATAGTTGGACTCTAAATAATATTGTCTCTAAGAAGTTAATTAAAAAGTTAAGGCTTGCCACCGACATAATTTATAATAAGGTTTACAGAACAGTGGGCCTGCATACCACTACCTCTTGGGGTGCATATAGCGCCTTGCCTTTACAATTTGGATCCTTTTTTGTCACCTTACTGGCTATAATTTTGCCTAATAAGAATTATAAAATATTGATTGGCACTTACTTCATGCAACAGTATGGGGCCTGATGAAATTTACAAGACAATATTCCTTAGTTTTAGTAAAAACTTTGCCACTATTCTACAATTAAAAAAGGGTTCCACCACAACTAAGAGGAACGACTATATTAGTCTGGTATATGCGGACATTATCATCCCAGTAAATATCTACAGACTGTAAAACGTTCCAGGCCGCCACTGGACCAAATTTAAGAGTGTCTGGGGGTTCCCTTGTGGGCAAAAACACTGAATGTTATGAATCCAAATGAGAAGTTCTATCATAACCAGCCTTAACTTAGACATTCCTGATTAACTGCATGGCGAAATCCACAAACCCTGGTAAAAAATTATAACTGAACACTATGTAGCGCCTGGGACTTTTCCCCAGTCATGGCGACATTCAGGTACTGGTTGACAACCTTTTGGATATGTCAATATGGTTAGAAAAGAATCAAATAGTAGCCTTCGCTCGTTTAAATAGCTACTAAAGAACTTTTATCTTATCACTCCTTTGGTTATTTGAATGAATTAGGATCAACTGATGACCTGAAATTCCTGGAAAACCAAACTGCTTTTGACTGAGATAAATTGATGGGGATCTCTGAGGAACAAAAGGACCACAAACTTAAATTATACTAAATGATAATCCGGGGTGCTTGTGCAAGATTATGATCTCAATGATGATAGAGGTATAGTTCATAAGGTTGACATCGGAAATCAACTGCCAGTTCATAAGTGATCAATATGATTTTTTGTAGAAAAGTGAGGCCAAAGTTACTGAAAAAGTTTCTGAGCTAAATGATCATGTGTTGTTGGAACCATCTACAAGCTCTTGGGCGAGTCCAATTTTAGTTGTAAAAAATGATGATTCAACCTGGGTTTTCATAGACTTTTGTTGACTGAATAAAATAACAAAAAGGACCTATAATTACTTCCACAATTATTGATGCTCTTAATCACTTAGGAGGGGCTCAATTATTTTGGCGATGGATCTAATATCTGAGTACTGAAAATTGATATACATAGAGAGGATCAAGCAAAATACATGATCATCACTGGCAATGGAGATATCATTTGATGTGAATGCCCCAAGGTCTTTGTAATGCATTGGCAACATTACAACAAGCAATGGATACTGTGGTAGGCGATCTTAAGTTGTTATGCATTCTTGACTACTTAGACAATATCATTGTTCTCAGTCACAATTTTACAAATCACCTTAAACATATAGAAGAAATTTTCAAAAAATAGCAGCGGAATATCTGAATAAAAAAGCTTGAAAATGTCGTTTCTTCAGAAAGGATTAATACTTGGGTTTTGTTCTGACGCTAATGGGCTAAATCCTCAAAAACCCAAGTCAAGGAAATTTGGGCCATTTCCCAACCAAAAAATGTTTGCAATGTGGAGGTATTATGTAAATGGTCAGCTGTTTTAACCAAACTACTAATAACTTTACTTATATTGCTAAAACACTTTTTCAGTTGTTAGAGGATCCTAAGAAAGAGTTTGGTATGGATAAAGAAGCCCAGAACTCCTTTGAAGCGCTTAGAATATGTCTGATAATGGCTCATTATTGCAAGACTTGTTTTTGATTGACTGTAATTGTTCAAACCGATGCATTACTGATGGCAGTCAATGCCATGTTGAGTCAGGTGGACAAGTTTGGCGATGAACACCCAATACCATATGCAAGTTGTACTCTTAGCAAGCAGGAGTGGAACTATACTTTGACTGAGTAGGAATGCCTTTCAATAATATACTCCTCTAAGAATTGCAAAGGTTATATTCACAGAGTCCATTTTACATTGTTTTTGACATTTCTCGCTGAGATGGATGCATAACTTAAAGGAGCCTGAAGAAAGGTTGGCCAATGGGATCTAAACTTATAAGTGTATGATTATGAGATTGTACACCATGCTGGGACCATGAAAAAATGTCAATGGATTGTCATGGTTACCCACCGTTTTATTGCTATAGAGTTAAATGGATAATTGTATGAGAAGATGATTAGTGGTGATAAGGGGTCCAGCCACCCAAGATTCGCCAAGAGTTAAACAAAGCAATGGAAAACACAAAGATCATCAAGAGTCAATTGTTCGAATTTGTTGAGAAATAAACCATTTTATTTCCATGGCCATCCAAGCGCACTGAGATTATTATTGTAGCATATAACATACTGGTCAAGGGGCTTATGGAAAACTCTGGAACAGGTAAATGGAAATACTACCGGGAATACCTTAATTTTAACGTCAAGGAATATATTTTTTGTTGTGCAATTTGTCAAGAACATACGCCCTTTAAGAAATCCACTACCTTCCAGATAGTGGAGCCTGGGTTCACGTGGCATACTGTATTCATTGACATAGTAGGGCGGTTGACCATGAGTACTTAGAAAAGCTGATATGTTATTGTAGCAATCAATCACCTAAATAATTGGGTAAAGAAGCGTTCTATAGTTAAAGTAGAAGCCAGTAGTACTGCTAAGTTCATAATGAAGCAATTAAAATTATCATAATAACTGCCTTGTGACTATCTTAACAGAAACAGAAGTAACTATACCACGCAATGCTAAATTTAAAAAGTTAATGGGAGTATGAGGAGTATCCATGACGCCATATCATCCAGAGACCAATGGGATGTTCAAAAGGGTAAATTGGTACTCTGGCCACTACCTTGAAGAAGCTTGTCACTGGAAACCTTCCAACTGGGTAATGTATTCGTTGGTGGTGATTTTTGTCTATAATTTTAAGTTATTATTTATCAATGAGAAAATTTTTTTCAAATTGTTTTATAGGCGTCTGGATGGTTTGACCCCAATTATATATTCTGCGCTTGACCTGTGTCCAGCAATGACGCCTCTACAGTATATGAGAAAACTTGAAGAAAGTTCTGATAAGGTTACAATCCTTCGCTTATGAAAATATTCTGGTGAAGAAGCTCAAGTCAAAAGAATATAAAGATGAAAAGCGGCTAGCTTTTCTGACTTCTGAAATTAGCGATAGGTTAGCCTTTTTGACACCCATAGCTTCAGAGGACAAAAAAGTTAGACAAGCTATGGATCAGTCCTTTCAAGGTCATCAAAAAGTCAGCAATGGATGCCTGCATGATTAAGGAGCTATCTGACGGTCATATTATGAATAGAGTGCATGGTAAGTTTTTAAGAGCATGTAAATATCTATCTATTTGACTTAGATCATTTTGTTATTTCTATATGCTTAATTATATTAATATCTGGATGTCTGTTTAAAATCTAAGGAATATCTTAATACCATAAGGTTCTTTAGAAAAGTTGTAAATCACTTCTCTTAGAGGGTTGTCACTATTTCATGGCTACCAACTACAAGTTAGATTATGTTTCAACAATGAGCGCCGCCATTTGGTTTCTGCTAGCTTTAGGGCGCGTAGAATGGGCGAAAATATTTGCTTCAAAAGGCATGTTAGGAGAAGATGATCTAGTTTGAAGGAGGGATAAATTGTGATTTTACCCAGATTTTTCATTTTCCAATATGTTTTTGATACTAGTGATCTAAACAGGGATGATCCCCAATATGATTTATTTGTGTCAATGTTTTTTAGGCTTTCATGGAGGAAGTTCCAACTCAGTATATGATCATTTGAAGCTATATCAATGACTAGGCTCCTGAAGGGGGAGCTCCAAACTAGTCTTTAAGGTTAATTTAATGATTAGAATCTCATGAGTTGTTGGGGATGATACCTGATAGTTTAGCTACCAGTTCAAGGGCACAATTTCCTACAATTGGAAATTGAGTTAAGGGAAGCCTTAACCAATAGCAAACCAAATGCTGAAGGCCTATGAATAAAAGCTATTCTTCAGCAACTGATGACGATGATTTTAATAGGTGGGCACTAGGATGCCAAAACAACCTATATATAAAATTGTCTTAATGAGATTATCTTGTTCTTGGTCCTAATAATGATTTGCTAGTAATTGAGTTAATTAGTGTATGATGGAAGTGACCACATATTATAGTTGAGCAAAGGGCAAGTTTTGGCTGAACTATTACCAGCTTAGATTTGTGCTTCCTGTCATAATAAAGAAAGTTATATTAGTCTAGAAATAACCCTCGTGATCCTGTGCAATGACCGCTTTTTGACATAGACAAAAAGGAAAGATCTGATGCTCTTTGTCAGGATTGCCCTATACTGGTTGAAGCCTCTAACTTGAGGTTGCAACTCATTAATATTCTGTTTATTAATGAATGCCAATTTGTGCTCTCATTAGTTTGAGTTGAGCTATTTTAAAGTATTAGGGATGATCCCCAATAGCAATTTTTATTATATAAAAAAATTTACCTGTTCTAAGACTATTGGGGCTTAATCCCAATAGCAATTTGTATATTATATTTATGATCAACTAACGCCATGGATAATCAATGATTAATTATTTTTGAGATATTATTATGTTGTTGGCAACCAAAGCTAAGAGTTTTTACTAAGCTAGGCATTAAATTGACATCTATTGCTTACTAATATATCTGCGTCCCGTTTATCCTAAATACTTTCTCTACTCTCACTTTTAGCCTAAAAAGTACTTTAAATAGTGTGATGATTTATCCCATTAACTATTATTTCTCTTATATACATAAGTCCTATTGTAGGTTCTTATTCCCTTTGAGATGACTAACCCACTGGGCATTTAAGAGCCCTGATGCAACATAGTGACAGTTGTATTATATCCCCCTCACCCCAAAAAGTGGTGTTCCCTAACAGGTTCCATGATCCCTGTGTAAATTATAACCCAGGAAGGAGGAGGAGTGATAATGCCTTAGCTCCTTCACAGCTTTCAAGTGGTCACCCCCAGGTTGAACTAAGAAGATAAGACCTCAGATCAGGAACTGAATGCAAAAGACACTATAATAATCTGAGCGCACCCTTTAAATTCCTCAGTAGGATCAGTTGGAGTTTTTCCCAGCTGAACTGATTCATTAAGCCAGTTGGAGTGTTTTTATCAGCTAGTCCAACATGCCTAAAATCCCTTTTGTGGTCAGGTGGATTTTACCTGGATGATCTGATTGTGTTAATACCAGTTAGAGATTTTTTCCAGACAGTCCAACTTGCTTATCCTGGGATTGTTTAATAATGATATAACTAATTAAATAATTTTATTTATCTTAATAATAATATTAGCTAAGTTATATCTGCAAGGCCAATCCCCTATACCTTACAGTATCCCAAACAACTGTCAACTAATTCCAAGGATAATTCAAAGTTTATATATAAAAATAAAAATTTGTGCTCCACATTCAATTGGGTTAAGCTCATTAAGGGCTACCAGCAAATTAATGACAAGAATAACTAAAAACGCTTTGCTTGTAAAATATGGCCATGATTTTTATAAGACAAGAATTAAGTTGCCATCTGACGTCTATGTTCCTACCAGAAATTGATGCCAAAGAAACCTCTCATCAGATCTCACCGTTATATCTGTGCCATATACCTTTGGTCCATACAACCCCCACCACGTTTGAACTATCTTTGTCTTTATGAACCAATGGACACCAAGATCTTAGTTGCTTCTTATTCCCATTATTACCAAACTGCGTCTTAAGATTCTGATGACCTCAAACCTTCCAACTCAGATGAAGATGTCTTGGCCCTTGACCCCTAGCCAAGGCTTGGTTGGAGTTCTGTTTGGATTTGCACTATTCTGGGTGAAACTCTAACTTGGGGTTGCAACTCAATAATATTCAACTATTAAAAAAAACAAATTATGCTTCTCATTAATTTTGAGTTAAGCTATTTCAAAATATCATGAATGATACTTGATAGTAATTATTTTGATAAAATTAGCTGTTCTAAGACTATCAGGGATTGATCCTAATAGTGATTCATAAATTACGATTACTGGTAACTAAAACTGAGTATAATCAAACTTTTCGTTATGTAAAATTTTATTTTTATTTAATTCCAAAGCAACTAAAGATGAGAGTTTTCACTATACTAGGCATTCAAATGCCATCTATCAAGTAGTGATTTTTCTACCTCCCGCTTATCCTGAATCCTTTCTCTACTCTCTTCTAGCCTAAAAGTACTTTAAATAGTGTGAGGCTTTATAATAAACTATCTTTCTCTTATATTCATTAGTCCTATTGTAGGAACTTATGACTTTCAGGGTGACTAATCAACTGTGAACCCTAGGTTCATGATGCAACATAAGGATAATTGGATTATATCTCCCTAGTCCTGAAACCCTCCATGCATGGTACATAATTCTCTTTAAAGGTGGGCTTAAAAGAGTATACCCGCTCAGATAGGACATGGATAGTGGGTGCTGAAGGTCTGCCAAATTTTGTTAAGTCCAGTATCAAAAGGATCTGCTATGTAATATTTGGACCTTATACTGCTGGAAGATGTAAAAATCTACTTGTATTATGGCTTAAGTTCTTTACTTAAATCAGTACTGGCTTTAAAGATGAAATGTTGTTAAAGCTATTATTCTAAGTAGATTGATTGGTAAATTGTTATAAAGTTACTTAATTCTGGGCTGCAAGCTTTTAATCCATTAAGAAAGGCATTCAATCTTGTCTTCCATGGTGGTTTGTATATCTGGCTTTCATGCAGCCACGTTGGAACAAATAGTTTAAGGAATTAATCTTTTAATGGAGAGCAGTCAGAGTTAGATTATGGGCAAAATAATTTCTTTGACTTCCATTCATCCTCCTGAGCTACTCCCATAGTTGCTCCAGATTGACAATGCATGCCTTGTGGTAATCATCTCAGATTAACATGGGGCTAGGATCATCTGAGATGCGTTGAGGCTTAGACACCGCTGGCCTCATAAACGAAGAAAACCCACAAATATACCTCCTTATGCCACATGTCGCTGATGCTCCTACCCTGATGTTGTCTGCCTATGTATTCCAGCTAAAGTGTGCGCCAGACAAAATTTTCCCCAAAGCTTCTTTACCATCAGATATGGCTTCATAGGATGATAACTTAGGGGCTATAAATAGAAATTTTTTAGTTATGGTAATCCCTTTGTTTGGTTAAATTGCAATTAAAGACTGTGGCGGCTCCCCCTTTTGGGTTGGGCACCACTAGTGCTAAAAGTAGGACCATTGAGCCTCTAGGACTTTTGGACTTCTAGGGAATTTGATCCTTGTAGCCCTTCAGGCCCAATTGGCTTTAAGCCCAATGTAGACAGTCATCTCTGTTGCAATCTGAGCGTGGGCCACTTCGCTAAGCTGGCAAATCCGTCCTGTTAATTTTCAAACTGAGCTTTGTAGAGCTTCTGTTGTTCAGATAATTGAGTCAAAAAATCAGTTGCAATTTGGTCAAATGGTGTGCTTATTGGCACAGTAGCATTAGCGAGGTACTGAGAAATCTTGCCATGTAGGTAGATACCAATTTTGTGAACAAGTTAAATGAGAAAATTTTATAACATAGAATCTCTCTATTGAGTTGTCAATAATAGCCTCACGGGTTTACCAACTAAAGTTTTAGGCAGTCTCATATAAATCGAGGCAAGAGTGAAGTTAGTGGCTGGGGCTGAACTAGTCTCTGAATCTCCATGTGATTCAACCCTAACAGTTGTTGTTGATGATAAATAGCTGAATGAACATATAGCTGGAGATAATCATTATCATTATTAACTCCCACTGCCATACTCATAAGTATAGCTGTGGTGTATAGTGCATAAAATTATTATCAACCTTGTCAGAGTGAGTCCTATTTGATTGGTGAACAGTTTGTAGAGATTCAGAAAGTAGGGCTTCCACTGTTTTAATAACCTCATCTGATTGTTTTGGTAGGTTTTTTATCAGGGCCAAAATATTGAAGTACACGGGTACAGTAAATTGTAAAATCTCACGTCTATTTAAGCACAATATGCCAGCCAGAGAGGACCCATCTTGTCACACTCAGTTAATTCTCCCGTAGAAAGATATTCTTTGCTAAGATGATCCGTCCTTAAGAAGGTACATCTTCACTTGGTTGCCTTGAAAGGAACTGGCAGAAAGCACCAGTTCTAAGATTCAATTTTAAATGAAGTTTCTTTAAAAGCTACTTATTATGTGTTGAGTTAGCTCCAGCGTTTTTCCAAATGGAGCTTTTTTACAAGGAACTATGCACTTTGGCATTAAGTAAAGGCGTTACAAAGTAGTAAACAGCATACTTTAATTTAATAAAATAAAACAATATCTATATTTTGAGGAGGTGTGATCATAATGTGGTTATTGTTTCTTGAAATTAGCAAGATCTTTTCAAAATTATGGAGGAGCTAAAGCCTCTGATTGATGAAAAGAGGACTTTTTGTTACTCTGACGACAGGTTAGTGTCATTTTGGTCCTTTGATTCCTTTTTTTGTACAAAGGCACAATACAAGGTTTCATTAATTGGCATCTTCCATAGGTCAGAGGTATTTTCAGTTAAATTTTGATCCTCATCTAAACTGACTTGATCTCAGCCTTTTCCAACAGGAAAAAATAAAAAAAGATCAAATCTTTAAACCCCATTGATGATGTCAAGCTTTTCTATAAAGTTTTCAAAGAAAAATTTTACTAAGGCTTCATGCTTATCAGGCATTAGTAGCACCAGCAAAACCACCTAGAAGAGTTTCTCTCACTAGGGAAATCACCTGACAGAATGATTATTATTGGGGCAAATCTCTTGTAAGCTTTTCTGAACCAATGCAAAAACTCTTCTATAGCAGGAAAAAATCACTAGTTAAAGTAAATAGGCAAAATCAACCTAAAAGTAGAAAAGGTCCTTTATATAATTTCAATCTGGCCCTTTAATGGGGCTAGGAAAAATTAGAGAGTAGGCGAAAATAGGGAAAAATCGCCTAAGCTTGTCAGAATGTGGTTTTTAAGGCATTTTCTTCCTGAGTAATTTCAGGCAAATAGTTAATTGTGTAATTAGGGAAAGGTCAAGGCAAAAGGATTCATTGTTACAGTAATTTTGGGCTTTTGGGCCAACAAAGCATTGGATTATGTCATAATAACTTAATAGTGATATTCTTGGCCTTTTGGCATGACACCACTGTTATGTAAAAATAAGGTCTTGAGTAAATTTATGTAGGAGGTGGTTAAAATGGTAAGCCATTTGGAGACCCAAAGTTGAGGCTTCCCTCGCATTGAGGCAAAGCACAACAGTTCCCCAACCAAGACTTGAATGGGGGGACAGTTGCATTGCCCAGGTAGAACATGGGCAGGCCCCACCTTAGCCCAGAACATAATGGATTTAGCCCTATTTTTGATGGGGACAAAATTCTTGGTTAAGCTATCCCCAAGGTATAAAATGGGGGGTTTGGCTTTTAAATAAAAATGGAGGCCATGAGTAAAGTTTAAGACACAGAAAATTAAGTTTGTATCGCCAAGATATTTTGGGTTGTTGAGGAAGATCATAAACTATGTGAGGAGCCTCTATAGGGCAAGTTTTTTGGTTCAACCAATAGATCAGAAGTCGGTGGATTACCAAAGGGAGTCAACTGGACATCTTGTAAATTTATTTGGTCCTTCCAATCAGTTAGATCTGGTGGCTTTGACTTTATGGCATTAGATGGGAGGCCTAAAATGTTAGCGAAATCCAAGCAAAAAAGATCTTCAAAATTATGCAAAGTGTTTAATGGGTGTGGATTGGATCAGGGGGCATTTGGTTCCACTGTTACAGGCAACTTTCCTGAACTACACAGGATTTATTTGAGGGGGAAGTGAATCTGTTGCATAAACACCTGTTTAGATAGTTTGAGAAAAATCATGGTGATTGTGCTGGGCCTTATACTAGAGTAATCATTAAGTGCAGTTGTTAAAGCTGACATAGGGTAATATAAAATAGTTGCAGAGAGCACTTTGACCTTGAGGGCACTTGACTTAGCTAACCTGAGGGGTTTGTAAAAATTTTCAGATGACTCAGCCAAAGGAAGTAGATTTGGCACTGGAGCGTTTTATTTAGATGTTCCAGTCAGGAAGCTGAAACTCTTGGCGTCAAAAAATATGGTGACGAGGCAGTCAGTTGGGTTGGATGCTTTGATTAGTATGTCAGGCAGTTGTACACAGTTGTACAAAAAAAATTTGGGATCTACTATGTGGGCTTCAGTGGCTCTGATTTCAGTGCCAGAACAAAGAGGAGTTTCAGTGCAGAAGAACGGATAGGATGCTGAAACACTTATGTTGGCTGTTTGGCATCAAAACAGCAAGAAATGGTGGCGCAGGGAACTGGAGATGTCTCTAAGGCACTTGTGTTGGTTGTTTCATCAGCGCAAAAGTGGGAAGCATCAGTGAAGGTAAATGGAATAGGCGCCAAAGATTTTAAGTTAGTGCTTTTAATTTCATCACTTTGGGGTTTGGGGGCTGTTGGCACAGAGGAACGCAAGGGGCGTTGAGGCACTTAAGTTGTTTGTTTTGACGTCATCTTCAGAGCAGCGAGGAGAATCAGGACAGAGAGGTGTATCAATTCAGAGGAATAGAGAGGGCGTGAAGCATTCAAAGTGGCTGTTTAGATTTTGGCGTCAAAAATACACAGGGCTTCAGCGCAGATAACCAAAGTGGTGAAATTATTATGTGGTTCAGCTACTCCATTTGACTCATCCAGTAGCTCCTATTCAGCCAAGAAATTAAACTCAAGACCTTCCTGAAATTTGGCGTTGGTAGTCACTAATTTTTGGCCTGGAACAGGCCCACGTTCTATTAACTTAGCCATGTTCCTTCTGCGGTAGATGGGTAAATATGGCAGCGCTCATTAGGGTTGCTTAGCATGTAAATAAAATTATTCTGATGCATAGCAAAAAAATTATACAAATGCTTCCTTAGCCGCTATAAAATTGTTGAGTTTGTGGTCAGCTCTTATAATTAATTTAGTGGCCTCTTTAGCATAATCTTTGACAAATTTACGCTGATTTTCACACCATTAAACGTTGAGTAGCCATTTAACTTCACAAACTACCTCCTTGAAGGCAGTTTTCATTGTTTTAAGAGTCCCACATTTCATACTATCTATGATACATACAACATCCTGGTAGGATTGAGATTTTTTTTAAACATTAGGGAGTAGGACCAGCTCATATCTGGAGATTGGGGTGGCTCTCTCTTAGCCATGCTCATTCTGTCCTGATTCTTAAAATGGGTTTTTTGGTGTGCACCCATACTTTTGGTATTGCTGGTATTGCTTATGTGTGGATATGTCTTCACCAGGTAGCCTAAGAAGGGTTCCTGGCAGGATCACCAGCCTTAAGCTTTTTTTATAAATATTTTTGAAGGCAGGTCCTTTGATGCTTACACGCTTACTAAACGTTGGTAGTTTCAGCGAAATTACCCAAAAGAATTTATCTCTCTGGGAAGTTGCCTGAAAGAATGATTGTCATTAGGGCAAATCTCTTGGCAGCATTCCTGAACCAAGGCAAGATCTCTGCTTTTAGCAGGCAAAAATTCATCAGGTAAAATACCTAGGCAAAGACAGCCTAAAAGTAAAAAAGGTCCTGTATTTACTTTCAACTTAGCCCACTAATGGGGCTAGGGAAAATAGAGAGTAGGCGAAAAAGGGATAATTCGCCTAAGCTTGTCAGAAATGGGGTTGGTGAGGCGATTTCTACTAAGTAATTTCAGGGAAATTATTAGTAGTGTAAAATGTGGATTGGTCAAGGCAATAGAATTCATTGTTACAGTAATTTCGGGTCTTTGGTCCAAATAAGCATTGTATGACGGCATAGTAACTTAATAAAAATAATTTTGGCCTGTCAGCATGTAAACACATTGTTATTTAAAATAGAATATCGAGTAAATTCAAGTAAGAGGTGATTAAAACAGTAAGCAATTTGGAACCTAAAGTTGAGGCTTCCCTCACATAAGGGCAAGCTGACAGAAGCTAAGCTCAAATATTTTATTCTACAACTATCTACAATGCCTCACAGCCTTGTATAATGGTATTACTTATTTTTATTATTATTCTTTGACTGCAATTCGACTAGAATGTGTCACATGTATAACTTTATTATACTTTAACTTGCTCTCACGTTTTCATAAATGTTATTATTTAGTTAAAAGATTTCCTTGTCTTTTTTAGAACAATTATGATAATGCCCATATTCTTAAGAGAAAAATTTGGTTTCTTTAATAATTGGTACTAATAGCCCAAAATTTTAAGAGATAAATAAAGTAGGGATAAAATTTAAGGAACTGATTTTTGGGATTTAAAAAGTTGCAGCTGAAGCCACAATGACTAAGAAAACCAATCATGATCCCATCCACCATTATCATTATCAGATAGTATGGTGTGTGACATCTTTATTTTAATAGACTTTATAATGACATATTTAAGATTAATCCCTTTTTTAAGTATATGTGATCATACATATTTCCTGTTCCTTATTGCAAAACCACCTGCGCTAACTGCAATTGAAGCAAAGTGCCAATATCAAAAATATAGTAGTTTAGTTAAATTACTACAGTTTATGAGCTTTTATTGTGAGTTGATATTGGCGGTTAACAATAAAGCTACCAAAAGAGATTTAGGAGTATCATATTACTAAGTGTTTATTTTATAAAAAGGGCCTATGGTCAAGACAACTTGCTCTACTTATAATAATAGACTTTTTGATTTTATAAGTATAAACTTTATACAAGGCTAAGTAATTAAGTTTTTGAATGCTAACATGATGCCAAGAAATATAGATTGAAAGTAACATATAAAGATTTGAGGAGATAAACAGTAATACAACTATATGTTGTGGAAACTAGGTCAATGGAGGTCTTTTACATTAGGTCTCAAGGACATAAGGTCAGCAAAGACAAATCGTTTAGAGATAGGAATATGATACATCCAAAAGGGAGGATACCCCAGTGGTAGAGTATGGACCCTCTACCACTGCCTCCCAAGTTTGATCCCAGTAATGGACTTTGGGTAGGGGACAATTTTGACTGTGTTGGCGTTGTGCACCAATGCCCCAAACTGGGATAGTGAATAGCAAAGGCGGTCCATGGAGTTCCTGGCCTACAATACACTGTGCATGGAGGTTTCCAGGTTTTATCCTTCTTTCCCATTTTCTTCTCTTCCCTAATTGGTGCGGTATTGTCCCCAGGTTGGCCCACCTCAAATAAAATTTATTTTATGTAACATCCAAAGCACATTTTGGTTTCCAGTATATTATGTTTCTCGAAATTATAAGATATAATATAAAAATGAGAGGAAAAAGATACCAAAATTGCAGAATTTTTAAAGGCTTCTCAAGAGGCATGAGTTAATGGTGATTCTTCAGATTGTAAAGAATTAGAATTGTAGTTAGATTCTATACTTGTAACTTCTTCATGTGTGTTCCATATCATATAATAGAATCAACTAGCAAGCTACAATTCTTAGTAGTTTTTTCAACAAAAAAGCTCTATTGAAATTAACATTTAAATATATAATGCCTCTAGTTATCATCTATTGAAACATAAATTAAAAAATTATAAATTTGATTTTAAAATATTTTTAATATCAATAAGAGGTATTGAGCAGGTGTATCAGGTCCCAAAACCAAAATATAACTCTTAAACTTTTACAACTAGTCAATATCATGTTTTCATTTCTCTCATTTTTGCAACCATTTATAAATTTTCTTATAGGTATACTGAACCTTTTTTTCTGATTTAGGGACTGTTTGGAGTAATAACATCCAACTAGAAGGGCCACTATTAGCTTCCAATAAAATAACTTAATAGAGGTCCTCAATTATCTCAAGAGGGTCTTTAGTGACTTTTTTATGGAGCTTTCTAGGCCTTCCTTGGATGTTCTATTCAATTAATTACAGAACTAGCTATGGCACTATAGTAGTAGGAAAAAGTGAGAATAGTGTATTTAGGATCGTAAAGTCTCTTAAGACTATATATCACTTTAGAAAATCAAGTTTTAACAAAAAATTTACATGAGGTTATTGTCAGTATCAGCTTTCATAATATTTTTTTAGCATTAGTGGTGCCCAATTTAAAAGGGGGAGCCACCATGCATCTTTATTTGCAAATGGGCCAAACAAAGGAATTATTAGAAGTAAAAAATTTCCTAATATGACACCTCAGCTAATAGCCTAGGAAGCCACTTCAGAAGGTGAAGAAGCTTTGGGAAAACTTTTTTCTGGCACCCACTTTAGCTGGCGGACCATGGTGGACAACATTGTGTTAGGAACATCAGCAACATGAGGCATAAGGAGGTAAAATTGAGGATTATCTTTGTTAATTAGGCCGGCAGTGTTCACTGCCTCAACTTATTGAGCAAGTTGATGCTCAGCAAAAGTGATGAAGGCAGGCACACAAGTAAATTACTTGATGCGCTGGTGGGTTTCAGGATAATTGGGGCTGAAAAGAGAAGTTTTGGCTGCATCAATGCAAGCGTAGCTCACTCCAAAAGCAAGCTTTCAATTTCATACTTTGCATCTTCCTCAAAATTGTGGGGAAGATTAGGGATAGGAATACCCATAACAAGGGGTTCCATTGCCCCATGGAGTTGCTGGCAAAGTAAGGTGTTGGCAGGAGCAGCTGTGGCTTTGACTGCCATTTTATTAATATTTTTATAAAATGGATACCCGTTTTTGGGCAAAAATGGTGGGGCCACAATTTGGGAGGATCAGTGAATATTCCTCCAAAGAAAAATCTGGCTTAATCTGGTATGGCCATTTGTCCTCATCAATCCTTTTGAGAGCCTCAAATGGATTGGATTCTTCCAGCACTGGGCCAGCCACCAGAATTGGGGCAGTAGCAGGAGCTGATTGGACACATGCTGTTGACCATGGCAGCTCAGCTGAAACTGAGTCAGCCATCAACTCAGGGTTCTATAATCTAGTCAAATTGTTTGAATTTTTTTTATTTTTTTTTCAAATTTTATTTGGCTGCCGCCTTGGAAGCGGCGCCAGAATTTGCTGAGGTTGGGGGTGGGAGGATTAAGCCCCATTCAAAGAATGGGCTTAACTGGATGCCAAACTGACGCCAGTGGGAGCAGCGGCAGAAGTGGAAGGGGCAGAAGCAGTAAGGCACTTGTGCTTTAAGTTATTAAGCTCAAAGCACAAGGGGAAAATGGTGCAGCCGTTCTCAATGCATGCCCGTAATGGGTAATCAGGGGAGGATCTGATTACCGTGTGAGGGGGAATTGTGAGGTGGGTGTCAAGATGGAATGGGTGGATTGTTGCAAAGGCATGAATCCTTGCCAAATGATCCTCTCCATTCAGAACCACAAATTGCAACATGGGGTCTGCGCTGTAAATGGTCAAACCTTCCATGAGCTCATGGTGGAGGCATTTACAGGAAAGGTGGGAGGGCAACCCGGTGAACTGGACTACAAAAATGGCCAAATCTGGGAGCTTGGTGAAAATGGTAGGGAGAGGAATTCTTTTAAAAATCAATGTCAGCTTAGATGCTGCCATTGCATCAGCAGGAACGGAAACTGAGGTCAAAATATGACTTAAAGGGGCGGAAATCAATGAAGCCAGCAGTTTTAAACACCGCCATGGCCATCTCAATGATGGCCACATTTGTATATGGGAAGATGTTCCCATATTTGACCTGGAGGCTGAAATGCAATTTGATCCATGAGAGCACCAAAGGGCTCTAGAGCATCGCCTGGGAACTTGCAAGGTGGTGGACCAAGTCCTGAGGGGGGAAATAACGCCTAGTAGCATTAGGGGGGCTAGCAGAGCCAACCCAGGTGCGCTTTGGCGGTGGCCAAAAGATGCCAGATGGTGGCGCACCACCACCCCAAGCCAGGGCAGCAGGCGTCAACTACATTGACATTGGTAAGCTTTGGCTTGATCAAGTAGTCGTTTTTTGTTTTTATTAAAAAAATCCAAATTTGGCTTCAATTTAGTTATTGAAGCAAAATAGAGATCCTCCAGCTTTCATAATATAAAAGCTTTAATTTTAGCTTGTTATTTGAGCTTTTTAGAGCCAAAAACTATGTTGGTATTTGCCCTAAAATGGGTGAGGCCTCTACTTTGGAGTTATATTCATTTATCTATCTTATATCTCTTTATCAACCCAAATATCTAATTATATGCGGTGCATCGCTAAACCTATTTTGTAAGGTTCAAAATAATACTAGTAGCATTTTTACAAAGTTTTCCAATCCCATTTAATTTCTTGAATTGTCAAATATTTATGGCTAGCTTAAACTGGATCTTTGATTACTCTATATTCTTTTCTAACAATCTACAAAAAACGCCATTTTTTCTAATAAAGCTATCACTTCTCTTACCTTATATCAATTTGAGATTAACTTAATTGTTCAACAGGTTAATTATTTGACCCTATGTCTTATCCCACAAGGTACTTTGGAGAGCCTGGACCTGCAGGGTCAGTTGGATGATACTTTTTAACAACTGACCCAAAAGAATTTATTTTACTGACAGGTACCCTGAGTACCCTGTGAACTTCAGATAACCAAGGAATAATGAGAGCAATCACTAAGACTTAGGCTTCCAAACCAGCTGTTAAATGGTTAAGCCCATTGAATTATAATATAAATCTTTTTAATGAGATGACTAGAACAGGGACTCTATAAAAGCTTTTAAGGAGTAAGTCCATTGATATCACTGCCTCTAGGTAAGAGTTAAAAACACTTCCAGAAGCCAATAAGGTCATGAATAGAGCTGGGTTACTAGGAGCAGTTAAGGTTAAGTGTACCATAAAATTCTTAGTGAAGGCTCAGTTGATGATTATTTTCCCAACAGGCCTGACATGCTACCCTGTGAAATTATTTAATTATAATTTTAATAAAAAAATTAAGTTTAATTTAATCTAATTTGATCTAATCTAATCTAATCTTAACTAATTTAACTCACCTTAATTACTTAATTATAATTTAGTTTGATATTTTACCTATCAACAACACTAAAGAAGCTAAACTTTACTCTCATATCACTTAGAACCTCCCATTCCACCATTAAAAATGTTTTGATAAAGTTGCCACATACCAGCTGACCCAAAATCCCAACTATGAAACCCATATCACCGCTTCCCACCATCATTATTCCCTCTTTTCCTCCCATCTGTAGTGAGGCTAAGGGGACGTGTGCTGAGTTGTCCTCGCCTGTGGCCTCTTTGACTTCGCCTCTTATATCATTTTTACTACATATGCCATAAGGAATGGAAAATTATGATTATATTTTATCTTTGTATCTGCGTCATTCACCTTTGACCCATACACCACCCACTGTACTTGGTTCTATAATTTTGGATCTAAAAATATGTGCTTTATAATCTTAATTGACGCTTTTGTTCACAAGTACCTATACTAGGCTACGCCTAAAGATTCTGATTAACCCAAGTTCCTCATTATGATTTGAAAGGCAGATCCCACTCGACCCATTTCCTATTTTCTCTTGAAGTAGCAGCATATCCATTAAGCTGCATTTCACTTGCTAAATCCAAGTCACACTCATATCTTCTTCAGGTGCAATCACCACTGGTTGTTATGCTACCACTGATGTCCGCTCCCTCATTAAGCTTACTTGTGAAATGTGGATGAACCACTGACTGCCTTTTCCATGCTACACTAACTCTTCTTTCTCAGCTGTAGAAGTCTTGTCTCAAATCCCCCTTATAAGGAAAAAAGGGGCCCTGCTGGGATTTACCCTAATATGAGTGAAGCTGTTACTTTGGAGGTAAAATTTGTTTAGTTAATTTATATCTCTTAATTTCCCTTAGAAATTAAATTATAAGCGGTGAGACAATGAACCTATTCACTAAACATTCATTAATTATTACTAGTTACAATATACAGCTGTTTTCTAATCCCATCGGCTTATATGTGAGCATTGAGTTCACTTATCTCCAGGTTAAAATGGATCTTTTATTAATCTTAATTCCTCCCTAGTACATTATAAAGTGCGCCATTTATTTTAGTAAAACTATAACTTCTCTTAACTTATATAAAGTTGTTAGCTAATATACTTACTTTGTAGACAAGTTAAGGGTTTGACCCTTTGGGCTCATCACACTGGGTACTTCAGAGAGCTTAGCCCCTCAGGGCAATTGGATGATTTTTTCCAACTGACCTGACAGCCTGCATCCTCCTTATATAATTAAACTTTTGAAAATAAGTTCATATGTATATAGTTTAATTGTTTTATAAATTTTGAACCTATTGCAGATTTATTTTATCCTCACTATGCTAGTGAATATATGAGGACTTCATTTAAAACCAAAAATTGAGATCAGATGGTTAATATTTCAGCAGTTGATGTTAATTATATTTTTTACATGTGTGAAGTTGAAATAGATTATGTAAGGCGAATTGTGCTTTTTTCTTTGTAAAAAATTCAAGAAATTTATGACAGTATATATATCGCCAGATAAAGTAGATTTAATGGCATTAAATCTGATTACCTTAATTTTATCAAAATTTGGGCTTGAAAGTAAGACTAGAAACTATGTATCAATTTTATATCATAGTGTTGCTTAATTATAGTGTATATTGATGAAACTGTATTTTTCTTAGCCATTTTGTAATGGCAAGTCATGAACTTTATGTTACAGAGCGATAGGTCCAATATAACAGAGGATTGATGTGTACATTATAATGAATAGCGTTACACTTGGTTAACTTAGGCCAAGTCAATAAAGTGCTGCTTCAACTAGATTAATTCATGCCAAGTCCAAGATAACAGCTGTTTTGGACGAGGATCAGTATTGATGGGGTTTAGTAAAGGCTAATGTTTCTTCATTTATGCTATCAAATACTTCCAGGAAGCCGTTAGGGATAGAATAGTCTGGTGTAGGTTTATAATTGGTTGTTCATATAGCCTTGATGCCCATGCATATATATGGAATTGGCTCAAAACCTACCATATATGTATAGGTTTTTTTTTATCACATTTAATGAACGCTAAGTTGAGAAATAGAATGTCATATATATTACTTTCCAGCCCTGGACTTTATCAGACTAATTTAATTTTGTGTAAGTGGTACTATTCTTAAGAGATTTAAGATTAGCGTGAACAAAAAATTATAAAGCTAATAGTGCTTAGATTTATTATTGCAAATAATGCTGTTTACATGATTAACTGACTTGACTTCACCACATAACTTTTTAAATTTGAAGGATAATCTCTGGAATGTCATAAATTACACTCATGTCAAGCTCTCCATGACACTATAGTTCATATGAGAAATTTTCCCTTCTACCTCCATATTAAGATGCTTGTATGGTGCTCATATTTATAACTTTACTAAAGTATAACAGATATGGAAATTCTTATTTTGAAATATGCCATTAATATAAATACAAAGAAAAACTCTCAACTATTTATAACTAAAAACAGATGTATCACAGCTATTGGTAGGTAACAGGTAATTTTTTTGTCATCTTAAGGAATAAAGATTATTAGTTGAACAAAATAATGTGATACATATCATACTCTGTCATCGAAGAAGACATAAGTAGTCTATATGAAGTTCCTTTACATTAGAAAAATTTTTAAATAATCAACGTTACTAAAAAAATTAAAAAAATACTAGTTGGAAAGGGTCCTGAATAATGCCTTTTAAATTTTTAGCAAACAAATTGGTTCTTAATCTGGATAGTCCTTTGTACCTCTTGACTAATATAGATTGATAGTTAGTTATTAGCATGTTTCATGACATAATTATGGGCACAGGACTTAAGAACAAGGAGAAGGCTATTAGGGAAAAAGGTATAAAGTTGGCTGCTCTTCCTGATCTTAAACACGCCTTGGACTAATGTTAGATTAGGGCAGACAAGCCTAGGGTGGTACTAAGGGGTCTTGTGATGGGATTGTAGGTGCTACAAAACTTGGCTTTGAAAATTTCAATTACTCAGTGAACAAAAATGGGCTATTGCATTTATATTTACAAATAAGGATTAAATCAAATTATGAATACATTATTACTAAATCTACTAAGATTCATCTTCAAGCCAAATCTCAAGTTTGGGCATACTCAAGCTACAGTATTGTCGATTTTGGTAGTCTGATTCTATTGTCACAACTTAACTCAGCCCCTCTTAAAATGATCTGTCCATTTCTCCCAAAATGAATTATAATCACTCTCCAAATAATAATTTATTTGTTAACATCTATTTTAAACTAAAATCTATAAAATAATTTATATGATGAACCCTTTTTTGGCTTATTTAGGATCCTCCTGGAGGTATACCACAACAGGCCTGATTACTTCCAAAAGTATACTTTAAATTGATTCTTCTGTTGGCGGAGTCTGAATTACCTAAAACTAAAATTCTAAAAGGTCTAGACCCCAAATTACAATTAGCCAATATCCTACAGGAAGTATAATCATGTCATTGCCTTGTTGGGCTGTTTGGCGTTTTTTAAAAACTATTTAAATACTTTACCAGGGTTACCCTTTCATTGACACTGTTAATAGTATTTTGTTTCCGTTCATTTTGATAATAGGTTCCTTGTGTACCTAGTTAATTATTCTCATCACCTACTCATTAACAAAAGATTTACAGACACTCTCTCACTTAGACGACCAGCCAACTACTTATGATAACATGTTTATTAACTGTTAGGGCTCTCTCTGACCGTTAACTGTGTGTGTTAGCCAGCTTTCATGGGTACTATGCACCTATCCAAGGTGTTTTTATTCAGTTTACTTGCTGTAGGGATCGGCGTTTTTGTAATAGCCAGTTGGAGGTATCCTTCCTTTACTTCATGTACCTGGTGCTTTTGGACCCTTCTAAACCATGCTGTAATTATTCTGATTTAACCTCAGGTACATTTAACAAAATTAGCATGTTCTAAATTTAATTGTTTTTGAAGCTTTTATAGGCACCATTTTAACAACTGATGTCTACCCCCTCACAAGTGCCTAATTTATGTTTCAATTTTATCCCAAAAAGGAAACTGAGTTTATAGTTTTTAGATCTCATATGAATTTATGGAAGTCTATAAAAGGTTTAGAACGCCTTCTGGAAGTCGTCAACCTAACTTCTTAACCTTCTAAATGCTTTAGGAGGTCTTCTACCTTTAATGATAAGGCTGCAAACTGGTGGCGTAATTAAATGAATTTGTTAATTGGGCACAGGCACTCCCTACATCTGACGTTGTAAAAAAGTCATTTCTCCTTACAATTTGTATAAATTAGTAAAAACGCCCAGGTATGGTAAGCTCCACCTGCCAATTTTAATCATGTGATTGCCGTCCTCCTTGGAAAGTTTCACAACTCAACCAATAGTGGATCTATTAAGTTAGTCAATTATGGCTCACCTGCGGGGACTTCTACATTACTAGTCCTAAAAAAGAACTTCGACTTTTGAGAATGGACAAGTCATATTTTGACCCACCATTGTTTATGTTAGAATCAGAGGTCTGGTAGAAGTTATTTACAGCTTATATTTAAACATATATTCAATTAAAGTTTTGCTTTTGAACTCATTTCTGTATAACGAAGTAAACCCTCACCTGAAGAGTGTCTCGCCATTATATTAATGGAAAACAATGTCTAGCCAGCAATTATATCAGGGACTCTACCTCTGGAAACCAAAGCGTTTTTTAATAGTCATTTTAAAAAATGAGGTATTCATAGGTCTTGGGGTCTATCCTTGGACCATTTTCTGTATACCAGAACGTTTCTGAGAACCCTCGCCTGATTCTACAATGATTAGGCGCACTCAGGAAGTGGAAAAGGCACTGCGTTTATTATATAATCAAGTATATGCACCTGCATAAAACGTTGTGTGGTATGACCTTCTTTTATTAAAGTAATAAACTATAACTCTTATTATAGTTCAGAATGCTTATCCTTAAGGCTTTGATATGCCTGATGTGGATCCTAATATTGATTTGTTTCCAATCCTATTATATATTTAGAGTATCCAGATATTTTCGCTCTCTACAACTCTCTTTTATCCTCTGGGGAAAATTATGAGAACTATTATTTTAGATACAGATGCTACAACAAAATTTATTATCAAGACCTATATGGCTACCTTGAGTTACACTAATTACTGGTGGTAAAATTATGGCAAGTGCCTCACAGGATATCCCCACATTAAAAGTACAGGGTCTTTTTAATTATCAAGTTGGTAAGCACCACCTTGCTGACCACATCTTGGAAGTCAAAAATGCTGTACTAATTATTTTGAGAGTAAAGCAGCGGCACGAATTTGCTATCAAAAGATTTAAAAGGTCAAAACTCATATTTATTCTTTGAAGAGTGGGAAGATAGTAATCCCCATGTCCGCAGTAGATACTCAAGTGACTTGACACGATAACCTACAGTGCAGAAACTCAGTCTTGCGCCTCTGCTGAAGCACACTTCCAAGTCCCCTTACCTACCTGTTTGAAGGTGTTCTATTCTTCATTTGATGTGGCTTCTAATGATGTTTTACCTAAACAATTTAAGGTTGATTGTGATTTAAAACTTACAGTAAATTTGGTTCGCATCTCTTCCCTTTACTATCCCTTGACATTATGGGAAGAGGAAGAGCTAAATGTTTAAAATACACAAGAACTTGTCAAAGGTGCTATTTTCCAGCGTAGCTTTCCAGTATGCTTAACGTTCTTACTCTTTGGATAGCGGATGGTACTCTAAACCTTTGTGTAGATTATGGTAACTTGAACAATGTCACCATACATAATATGCATCCCATCCCTATGGATCCACAAAAATCCTGATATGTAGAGAAAGGCAAAGTATTTTCCAAAATGAATTGCCAGAACGTCTTAAATAATTCGAAATAAAAATGAGGCAAGAATGGATCGCTGCCTTATGCACCAGAAAGTAAATTTCCATGTATGTTCATGACATTTGGCCTTATGATTATGCCTGCAATCTTCAAACGTCATATGGACGTGGCGTTATGAAAGCCGTAGGGTGTATGTGTTGTGGCCTATATGGATAGTATTCTGGTTTTCCCTAAAGATCTAGTGTCCCATAATATACACTTAAAGCAAGTAGTTGAATACTTAACAACAGCATACTTGACGCCAAAATTTGAGCAAATGTGAATTTTATAAGTAAAGTTTTACCTTATTAAGCAACAACGTGTTTGACCAGCTTTCAGGTTTTGAATGGAAGCCAATTATCAAAAATTTGGTATTCCCAGAGCAGTAGTAATGGAATTTATAAATGGTCTTTGAGAAGGCTTGACTGTTTGGAAGAGCGGAGAGAGGTGATGAAGTAGCACATCTGCTTCTTCAGGGTCCAGTATTATGCACTATCCTGGGGTATGATATAAATTATTGTGACTATGTAAAGAATTAAAATATGCGTAGATTCATTAGGAAAACTATATGATACTCATTGTTTGTTAAATATTTCATCATTTATAGTCGACTAGGTGTTTTGTGGTGGATGGGTCACACAAGTCCTCTTTGCCCAGGATCATTGCTTCTCATCCAGTAGAAGGATCGAGCTGCAGCCTCTTATTTTAATTGGCTTTGGGATTGTTGGCCTTTCATTGTGCAAGGGTTTCTGGATGGCAACTTCTAGAATCAAAACGGCGTCTCATACCATAACAATTTTAGAATCTCCTTTATTAATTTCTTACCCAGGTGAAGGTAAGGGCTAATTTGATGACAATCTATTTAGTTCTGGAAGGCTCAACCTGGCGGAGGGAAGTCATTCAATTTTTATTGATCTGGTCTTGTGATAAATCTTGCCATTCTTTTTTACAAAAGTCAATATCGCTCATCAAAATCCTGATGGAGGGGACATAAGGGCTCAGGAACCTAGCATGTACACGGTCAACCACTGTGCCGTGAACAAAATCAGTAATGGAGTATTAGAGGCCAACCTTATACAGTACGCGGTAGGGACTCAACCAAGGAAGTGTCTAACTTGTTTGGGCGCCCACCAGGGAAATGATGGTAGAATTGCATAAGGTCTCTGATATTTAGTAAGGGGAAGCCTGGATATTTGGAACTTGACTATAAAGTCTCCTTGGTTGTAGAGATGATCCTTAGAATGGCGAGTGCTTGCAGCCTGCTATCTCATTGCCTAACCCCCATGTCAAACCAGTGTCAGTAGAGGCGGATTCCAATAAAGACTGGACGATACTAGGCACTTGAGTTCCATACTGTAACGGCCTGAAATGGGGACATTTTGATTATGCAGTAAACGATGATCTGATAGGCTAAAAGGCTTAAGGTAGGTAGTGATTTCATTGCATGGGGTCCATGACAGACATTTTGTTAATTTAAAACCAGGGTGCTATTTTCCTGCTCCACTGCCCCATCTATTGAAGGGTTATAGGGTGCAGTGAAGTGACGGTTAATATTAAATAGTATGGACAATTTTTAGACAACTTGGGAAGTGAAATTTAACCCATTGTCGGAGAGCCAGAACTCTGGGGCCCCATGTTGGGTGAAAATGGGACGAAACAAAAAATCAAGGTGGTGGCCTTAGAGGTGGTAGCAGGTACCAATATGCCTCAACTTTCTTTGTGAGATGTTCAATGGCTAATATGATGTAGCGGTGACCATGGTGGACCATGGATAAAGGCACTATAACATCCACTCTAATGACGCTAAACCGTGTAGATGGGCAACAAATTTATGCTGGTAGCAAGTGTTCAGCCAATATTGGGTTCTGCATGTCAAGAAAGAATATGAAACCTCCTGGATAGTTTCAAGCATCTGATCCCAGTAGCATTGCCTCCTTAGAAATTCATAGGTTTTACTTCACTGTCCTGTGCTTTACATGGGCGTTTCCTTTGAGGATAATCATGTTTCTTAAGAGAGTCGTAGGTATGGCAGTCATCTTATGTTGACTTGTTTATATAGCATGCCATCTTGTATTTGAGTGTTCTGGGCCATCAGGTGAGATGTCTTTACTTTTTTTTTTTTTGGAAATTTCGGTTCCCATAATTCCAGCTGGTTAATCAAGTTATATAAGCGGTCTTCCTAAGGAAATAATACCACAAGGTCCAGCATCCTGGATAGCCAGTCCGCTTTTGATGAGTTGTGCCCACTAAATGTACTATAGAAAGTCATAGTTATAAAGCCAGAGGCCCACCTGGCCAATTGACCAATGGGATATTTCAAGTATTGAAGCCACCTTAAGGAAGCGTGATTGGTGACAATAGTGAACAGTTTCTATATAATTATGGTCAGAAATGCTTGACTGCGAGCAATACATCTAAACATTCACATTTGGTGATTCTGTAATTCTGTTCAGCTTGCATTAGGGTTTGTTGAAATAGTCCACAGGTCAATCTACTTGTTGTTCATCCAGTTGGGCAAGGATTGTCCTTATGGCCATGTCACTGGCATTGAAAAATACAAACAGTTGATCAACGTTGGATATAGCACAGGCTGAGAGATTGGTGTGGTCCTGAGTAGATTTAAAATCCTGGTCCTGATCCAGATTATGTTTGAAGAAAACGTTCCTATACAGCAAATACACCAAGGTTCAGACAGGTCAGCGAACCATGATATGATTGCCTGTCGTAGCTTACCATGTCTAAGAACACTTGTATGTCCCAAAGGCTTTAAGGCGACGTCTTCTTTTCTATGGTAATAAGTTGTCCAATCAAGTCAAAGCTTTTCATTTAACGACCTTGACCTAAAAACTCCATATCTGACTGAATAATGAGCATTTGGCGGGTTTGAGCTCCAAGGATGCTCTTTATAGCGATTGAAACTTTATGGAGGTAATCAGGTGCCAGCTGAAAGTATTTGAAAAATATTAGAATTGTTGGGTAACCTAGGACGCAAGATATCTCTAAATCAGTTAGGGGCTCATTCATTGGTCGCTGGAAGGTAGGAGAGGCATTGCATGGATCCTGCGGCATTTGAGAAAGTTCAACAGCCCTTTTTATGTAATAAGGGTGCACTTGTATCTATCCTAAGGAGCCATTTTAATATTCCAGTATCTTCTGACAAGATCTATCACAGAAAAGTATCATCCCCTGCTAGATTCAAAGAGAATCATTGATTTAAGAGAGGGGGTAGTTATTCATTTGCGTTATGGCGCTAAGCTTACAATATTCCATGATGACACGATGGCCCCCAATTTTTTAACAATCAGAAGTGGAGACGCCCAAGGACTTTATGAGGGTACCAACAACCCTAAAGTTAAAGGCTTCTTGAGTTCAGTGGTGACCTGAGCCACTTTAACCTTGCTTGTTTGGTAGGGGCGCGAGCGTATGGGTGAGGCGTTCTCCATCTCTATATTATGCTCTACCACCTTCATCTTGCCAAATTTGTATGCGGACATGTAGAAAGATCCACTTTACTTCTCCAAGAGTTCATCAACTTTCTTTTTATGTTCTTGTGGTAAAATCTTCCCCTATAAAGCTGGTGACTAGAGCTACAGTGGGAGATTCTTATAAAAAGTCATAAAGGCTTCTGAACCCATGAATAAAACTGATGTTATTGACTGGTACTAAGCGTAGATAGGATATAATGGAGTACTTGAGACAATAGTATGAGCCTTCAGATTCAGGCTATCCTGCAATACAGAAGCGCAGCCACCGTATGCAGGGTCAAGGATTTCCAAGCAGGTTAAGAACTCATTTGCAGTCAAATTTTCAGAGCCATATAGATTTCATAAGTCTTGGGAGGTATTCACATGAATCCAGGTATCCACCATAGTCTGTGACCCCAAGAGAATTACCTTGGGCTGGCGAATATGCAGGCATCTCTTCCATCCCATTCACTATGCGAGGGGGACATTCTTACATGAGCCTTAAACATGGCAGTCAAGCCAATCAATATGGCTTTTGTTTTAAAAAAACAATTCTAAGCCTTTACACGCTCCTTGCCATCCTTAATGTCTCAAACATTAAAGGTATTCAGGTACTGGCAAAGATATAAATCCTTCAATTCAACGGTTGATGGCATCATATTTTCAGAGAAATAGGGTGCTTAGCAATAAACATAGCTAATATTGTCCAAAGCTTTTGATGAGGCGTTTGAAAGTGATATACCCAAACCAGAAGGAGAGCGCAGAGTAGGCTCCTATCTATCAGGTGCATGAGGCTCATCAGTGCCATATATGATGTAATAAGGTAGATCAGGTAAATCTTATTATTCTTCATTAATTTGAATGAGATTCATTTCACTAAAGATCCTCTATCTATTATGGAGATTACAGGAAATTATAAAACTTAATTGCAACATTATTGCCCAGACTATTTAATTGTGTCAGAAGGATGTAAAACCTTGGTGAATCGTCATAATAATAAGAATTAAGTATTTAGTTATTGGTAGTTTTATAACTCGTGGTTCCAGGGCTCTCTAATGATGACCTCTGTGGGTCTTTCAGCCTTGAATAAAGGTATAATGGGAAATGTCAGAACATAGAGCTCTGTCTTCATACTGACCTCACTTTTCCCGGAAGTTCACGTTCTGCCTCTTCTAAATGTTTATAGAGCTCCTCCTTGGTGTGTCAGTGGACTTTACAGTAAGAGAAAGTGGGCACTTATTTATTACTGACCTTCAGCACATGTACTCTAGGTCAAAGTAAAGCTCAAACCTTGGAAGGATAGCTGTTCAGAGTGGCCATAGGGATTGCGTTAAGTGAATCTTTGATGTCACAAATGCTAGTAAAGGCTCGCTTAAGTTCTATCAATGAAGTTAAACTTCAGGCCAAGATTTGAGTGCAGAAAGAAATGGCGGTGATAGTGGCATCTAAGGAGATTTAATTTTTAGTAACTAGCAGTTGCGCACTAGCTTATAAGTGACGTGAAAATTAGAAGGATTTTCTCCTTTCTTAAGGTGAATGGTCATGAACGCTTGTGATTACTCAAGGGGTCTAATCAGAGCCAAATTTTTATTTGAGAGTGGTCTTGACTTGAGAACAGGTCTGAAATTCACAAAGGTGGGTGGCCATAATCTCACGAGCTTCCTCACATAGGCAAGAATTAATATGCTTGTCCTTTTGGAAGATAAGTGGCCTCTTTCATATCTCTCTCAAAAGCGTTTATAAAAAGGATGTAATTCTTTCTTGGCATGAATTGAACCAGTCCTTGAAGATAGGCTTGAAAGCTGGTCCTACTGGCTTGGAGAGGTCATGAATGCCACTTTGATAATCTTGCTAGGATCAGTGGGCACTGACTCAGCATATGCATAGAGGGTCTGCCAGTCATTTGTCATCCAATCTTCTCTAAATCATCCTGCAATTTATTTCAACATTGATTAGCATGCTGAAGTTGGCCTTCTGATTAAGCTGAGATTTCAAGTCTAAAAGTTTGGACCTACCAAAAGTAATGTGAGCATCCATATTGTGTAATTGTGCTTCATTTGTCAAGATGCTTGTTAGTAACTTCTATGAACTCTCAAACATCTAAATTTGGAAGTTGAGTGCGCCTTAGGTGATGGAAAAATGTATGTGACTCTTATCAGAGTGAATACAACGCCCTTGAGAAATGTTTTCAGCTTTGTTTCTAAAGTTCCTCCAACTTTTTGAGCATCTCTCACGCCTGGGGTCCTCAATGCCTTCTGTCAGAGGAGCTGGTGACCCAGGGGGGCCAGAGGGCCCTGTGGAGCCTGGTCGTCCCTTGGTCACTAAGGCACCTTGGACCTTCAACCCTTTGGAGAATTCAGGCACCCATGGCCTTTGGTGATGGAGTCACTTTGGCAGTAAAGCTGATCAATAGGAATTTCTTATTGGCTCTATCATTTCATCAAGATAGATTCCAAAGTTTAGGTTTGGAAGGCCACTCCAAAGTGGCATTGTGGACTTACTCATGTACCTCAGAGACCACACCCTGCAGTCGCTGAGTAAGGTGGGTATCCATATTCTAGAGATACCACAGTCCAACAGGGAGATTTGACCTATGGCATCATTAATGAGGCGACAGTTGTCCTAGATAAATTCCCTATTGTCATGGATGTAAGAGGAGGCAGTTTTGTAAAATTTTCAGATTTGAGGTTGAGATCTATGTACTAATCCCAGCTGGCATAGTATTTTTGATGATGTAGTACCACCAGTTGGAGGAGACAATGGAGTTTTAGATGCAAAAAACTGCTGGAGATATGGTTCTGCACCTTCAACTAACTCATTACTAATTAGAGCAACTGAGCTTTAAAGTCTTTGCATGTAGGAAGAAACAGCAAAAGCGATTGAACAACTAGAGTGGGTCATGGCGGAATAGATCCCATCATAAGCTGCTGGATGGTATTAGCTAGATTGTCAGTTTAAAGTTAGAACCGATTAGGGTTTTCATGGGAAGGTTGAACTCAAAGGGATCCCAGAATGTTAGGATCTTAGGATGAATTTGTTGTACCTCAAATTGCAAAGTATCAACCCATTGAGTAAATTTTTGACGTTCATTGTGGGAGGGGATCTGTTATTAAGTTTTCTTCCATGTTTTGTTATTGACTTTTTACTGTTTAAAGCTCGGGATGCCCATATAGTGAGCACCAATTTATGGTTTTATAAGAAAAACTGAATATCAGAT